>ML120659.1:21598-38207 GCA_003788595.2 Choiromyces venosus 120613-1
TTTTTTTTTTTTTTTTTTTTATTTCTTTTTTCTGTTACCGTCCGGCCCCCCCCCCCTTCTCGGAGGACAATTCTCTGCCTTCCTTCTTCCCTTCATCTCTTCCTCTATTCCTCTCTTTTCCAGAAGACGAATAGAAGGGGACACTACCTCTCTTCTCTTCCTTTCCTCCTTTCTTCCCTTCTTCCCGACCCTTTTTCCCCTTCTTCTAACTCTGATGGCACCTGGGACGTTGATCAGACGACCAGCGAATAAGGGGAAGTAAGTACACCCCACAACACCATTGACTGTCTGGAGTGAGCAATATTAACGTGTCTTTTCCTCTAAGACGTCCTGCTGTTTCTGTCGTTCCTGCTGTGGCCGTCCTTCCTGCCGTTCGAC
This sequence comes from Choiromyces venosus 120613-1, assembly GCA_003788595.2. Classification (NCBI taxonomy): domain Eukaryota; kingdom Fungi; phylum Ascomycota; class Pezizomycetes; order Pezizales; family Tuberaceae; genus Choiromyces; species Choiromyces venosus. The sequence goes on from ML120659.1 coordinate 21,977, forward strand.
CTCGGGGAAATGAAGTCCGGATGGGGAAGTAAGTAGAGTCCATCTAAGTTTTATCATGTGATAATTACTAACCTTTCCTTTTTTTTCTTAGGCGTCCCGCTGCTGAGCCTGTCAAGCCATGTGGGCGTAGTGGGAAACGGAGAGCGCTGGCGTGCACGGTTGCGAACAGCCCAAGCCAGTCGACTTCGTCGAAGAGGCTACCCTTCAAGCCGGCAGTGGAGCATTCCTTGTAAGTGAAACCCAACCTACCCTCACCTGTGAGAAACATTTAAAGTAATACTCATAGGGGACGCTATGGCGACATAGCGTATGCCAAAAGCTGGTGTGGGTTCATGCACCCATGCCAGATCACTGTTGCGTACAGTGCCTGGCACGACCATGTCAAGGCACACTTGGTTGGTTGCTCACTGGACCTCCGCCGCCTGACCGAATCCGAATTGGATTCGGTTGTTGGGTATGCTCGCTCCCTTCCCCCGGTCGTGGCCTGGCTCGCGCTTGTTAAAGACAAGCACCGGGCCAACGACATCTGGGAAGTGGAGCACCACCTCAGGCTCTTGGTCCGTGACATGGCCAAGAATGTAAGGACGTCGAACAGGCGTCGTCTGTTGGAGGGAAAGAAGGTTGGTGGTGAGGTCGAGGGACCTCCGAGTAAGTGTTGCCCCCTCTCATATATTATATGCTATCCTCGTGCTAACACATATCGTCAGTGGCTCAATCAGATTGGGCCTCCCCTTATTGCCCACGGGCAATAAGGATCGACATCATTCGTCGGTCGGGTGCCCGACAAACTGGGCACCAATTCCTTGGCTACCCCTGGTGTGCCAATGACTCCGACCAGGAAATCGCCTGGGGAGTCATGGCATCACCGAGCATCGAAAGTGTGCACCGGGTAGTCAAGCGGCAGCATGTGGATGGGGCAATCCGATGCCCCCGATATCTCCTTGGGGCGACTGGTGAGGGCGCCCTCTGATCCTCTCCCACTCCGGGAACTCATCTTTCTTCGGGAAGATGAGGACATCCTGGCATGGCTCCTTGCCAACGATGGCAAACACCCCTTGGACCTGATGGTCCTGGAGCCATGCCTCGTTGAGGGAGAGGATCGTGACCAGACCCCCGCGCCTGCCCATGGCAGATATCCCTTCTTCGACCGCAAGGTCTGGGATCGCTGTGGGCGGGCTGGAGATATCGGGGAGACAATGCAAGAGGAGGAGGTGGAGGAGGTGGCAGTGGAGGAGGTGGAGGAGGTGGAGGAGGTGGAGGAGGTGGAGGAGGTGAGGAGGGGAGGAGGAGGAGGGGGAGGAGGAGGAGGAGGAGGAGGAGGAGGAGGAGGAGGAGGAGGAGGGGCAAGATCCTGGCGAACACGCCATTGTGATCGAAGACGTAAGTTTCTAACACTAACCATATTTTAGTTACCATCTTAGCTAATCACAAACACATAGGATGAGGTAGAAGAAATGGATGAGGAACCGGGTCCCTCGAGCCCGGACTCCCCCCCCGTCACTGCAGGCGAGCCTCCTGGCCTGTCGGAGCAAGACAAGCACAAAAGGTTGCTTGATCTTGTCCGACAGCCACCTTGGATGGCTGAGTTCCTTACGACTCCCGGCGCTGTCGGCAGCTCTCCCCCTGCTGTCTCCTCCCCGGCCCCACCAGTTGTCCGAACCCCGACGCCCCCCCCTGTGCGCTGAGCCCCCTCATTGTGCCGAGCCCCCCGATGGCGCCGGGCCCCCCTACCCCGGACCCAATTCCTCCGGCCCTGGAGACCCCCCCTGCGCCCCAGCGAGGATCAAGACGCCGGGGTCCCCGTAAATTATCCTTTTGCAGCACTTTTTTTTCGTAGCATTTTTCTTTTTTTTTTGTAAAGTAGCTTTTTGTCAGGTAGTTTTTAAAAAAAAAGATTTAAAAATTTGCTAACTAATTCGGGATCTTTTGTGATGTTGAGTGCCTCTATATCATAGTAAAGATACCATGAGATGCCCTTGCTTTGGCATCTCATATTGCTAGCCATTTTGATCTCGAGTGCCTGGTATGTCATAATAGTAATAGCTCCATGCCCCCTTACTTTGGTGTCTGGTGTTTTCTTGATTTGGCACGTCTCGTATTGTCTATCATTAACTAACCCAGAGTCAGCTCATGCTATGTCGATTATGTACTAGGGTATTGAGGTTAGTGATGAGACGGACCGGGGTTTGAAGTTGGTCAGAAATGGCCGGGCTACAACCCCTGTCCTTCTCATCACTAACATCCATGCGCGAGTAGGTTATATTGCATGAATTCAGACTCTCGGGTGTTCAAGCTGTGTTGACTCAATACCAGGACACGATTTCGGACACTTCTTGTGCTAGTTAGGAAACGCGAGAATACCGTAGTGCCAATAGTGTTGGTAAACAATACCGTTCCTGGGTAGATTTTATTAAGCCACCCACCCTAACAACACCCTCATTTTGTCTAATTTTTTCATGCCGGAGTCTTGAGTCCAATCGTAGTTGAGAATGCTTAGATTATTACGAACATAATGTTGAACACTCTGAAAACGCCATTTTGCAGGCAAATCTCTTGCTTCAATAACGAGTGATAGTCAGTGATCCTGCGCGCCCCCTCCCCCCCTGGGGAGCCCCGTGTATAAGAGCTGACGCGTCGTATACAACACAAGAAAACTATACAAACTTCTCATCTTGACCAAACTGTGCTTGAGATACCTACGATTTTACTCTGGCCTGAATCCTAACTTACCTTACTCTAACTACCCTATTACACCATGAATAAGCAACTGGCCAATACACGCAGTCAGCCAGCGCCCCGAGTCAGCAATCTATACAGAGGTAGACGCAACGTGCAACCCGGTACCATGGGATCCGGAAAAGGGAGATCCAGAACACGTCAAAATGAATCTCAAGACACGTCCTCAACTCGGGATTCTTCTCCACCCTCGATTGCAAGCCTACTAGGAAGAGCACCGAAGCGCCAACAGAAGGGCACAATGCTGACCACGGCGCATGCAGAACCCGAAACCGAACCCAATGATCAACCAAATACCCAAACAGTGCATCTATCGGATGATAGTAGTGATGAGTACCAAATCTCACACAGACCAGACGAAACAGAATCAGACACCAAACCTGATAGGGAAGGCATCGATATTGCAGATGGTCCTGGATCAAGACGTCATCATGGCTCACAAGTAGCTAACAGAAAGGGAGACAATCAGGTGAGAACTATATGCATTTCGACCACATCAGGGTCTCAGGAGATAGGTCCTGTTCGGCGTACGACCACGGATCTTGGATGCATAATTCGGTGGAGAGCCTACAGTCCTCCAATGTTCCCATCATCGAGTGATGCACGGTTTTTGTCCCCACTGGGTAGCTTGCGTGGTCCTGCGTCTGCTACCCTGATTTCTAGTCCAGCTCCTCACTCTCGGCGAAATCTAGTGATAGGTGCGGAAAGGGCCATATTAGATGATGCGAAGACTCTGATTCTACAGTACACCCTGTTTGAGCACCCACTCCTGAATGTTGTTGCTCTGACAGCCCAGGTGCACAAAGTTTGGGATGCCGCGCTTGCTAATATTGCAGATGCCGAAAACATCCAACCCTCAGAGCAGTGCATAAGTTTGGTAAGTAGACTCAGACAGATATGACGCAACGCAGAATGCAATACTAACCTAGAAAGATACGCCAAAAACACTCTGGGGTACAATCACAATTTGTACATGAGGTGAAGAAAGAGATTGTGGAGTTATACAGTCTGCCAGACGATCCCACAGCTATGGCGCGCAGAGTCGATTATCTGCTGGAACGGGACAGGTTTATGTGCGACCCGAGAGGGTACAATGTTTGTCTCCACCAGACGTGTACCATATATTGTGAACACTACTGACTGTAATTGGACGTAACCCAGGGCCTGACATTACGATTCCTTGCGCCCCAGATTCCTGAGGCGATTTTCCGTAAGTACTTTGCAGGGAAGAAGATGCAAGGTAATCTGGATCCCAGGTTTCTTGCGCGCAGCAATGGCACTATGATCTACTTGACATGCACCAAAATCTGCCATACACTGCGTGCATGGCAAATGGGGATATATCAGGAGCCCAGGGACTTCAAGCCTGAGGCAGCCAGGGGTGAGTCTGCGAATCATCTAACTGTGCATTCGCGACCGGGGCGGCTAACCTGTTACCAAATATACAAGACCTTTTTGACCGGCAAAAAGAAACTTGGGGTAAGTGCCCACAGAGGATCCAGGATATGATTCTTGAAAATATTCGTGCAACAATCGATAAGAGGGTTGCAGAAGTTTACGGGATGCAGCGGGACCGCCGTGAAGGATACGACGACGATTGGGAAGCCGTAAGCGCTGAGCTGGAGAGTCAGATATCCAACCACACTTCTACACAGCCTGTACCACGACACACTCATCACCGGAACTTGGACCTAGTGGGACATCAGGAACGTCGGAATCCGTCACCCGAAACTGACAGCTGGTGTGACTTGAGCCAGATGTCTGTAGCCTGGGAGCTTCAGTTACAAGGTTCGGGTTCTCTGAGTCCAGATGATTCTCAGGAAGCGCAAGCAGCACCAGCGGGGATCCTTTCTCTATCTCGAGGGGTCTCGTTGAGCCTTGGGGATTCTCAGGAATCGCAAGCAGCACCAGCGGGGATCCCTTGTCTATCTCGGGGGATCTCGTTGAGCCTTGGGGATTCTCAGGAAGCGCAAGCAGCACCAGTGGGGATGTCATTGTAAGCCGAACAATGACGAGCGTGGGGGTGGGACCGTCACCGAGGGTGATTAAGGGGAATTAAGAACATGTAAAGATTTTGTGTAATAGATTTGATTTAGCTTACTATGACGAGACTACAATAAAAACCACAGGACGTAGTGCAAAGGAATAATCAGGGCGATATTCACTGTAGAATCTATGAAAAGCAGCCACCTAGAAGGTATAAGGGCAATCACAATGTAGTATATCAGATATCAGGAGGGAGTTGGGAAGATTGAGCAATACTGGGCGCAACGTGCAGATGGTGTCAGGAGTAATTCACCACACTTCGGAAGTCATCCTGAGGAGGTCCAGACATGAAGTAGTAGCATCAAGATAAGATGTCACGGTCGAGGTGAAATCTGGGCGCATCGTGTATGCAGGGGGGGATCCAGGTGAGAGGAGCGTCACTTAGAAAGAATCTGGATGGAAAAGCCTGATGATAGGCGGCGCCAGGGTGCACATCGTGAGTATTGTGGAATCCCAATGCACACAGGCGAGGATGCAATGTCAGGGTGGAAGACGCCAGAATTAGGTGTTGCCACAATGTAAGAGCTTAGGATCAAGTAGCGTCCGGACGCAACAGGCTAGGACCAGATGGTGTTACGATGCAATACCCGAGAATCAAACGTTGTTGGGATGCAACACCCCTGGATTAGAGATGTTAGGACGTAAGAGCAAGGAATCAGACATTGTCAGGGCGAACCTGGCGTAGGGGTCCATGCCCGGATACTGTCAGGACGCACCAGGCGCACGACTCGACGTCAGGACGCGATGTTGGCTCGACAGTACATCCTGGTTAATGGTTATCGTTACGGGCACCCTGTGCATCAGACGCATAGGACGCACCAGGTGCAAGATAATATTTTTGCTGATGCAGGAAGAAAGGAGACTATTAAGAAGAGGCTAGCACATGTATTACCATTAGTTTGGGAGACAATTCCTGCGGAGATTTTTGAGAAGTTGTGGAAATCAATGCCTAATAGGGTAGCTGCAGTTTTAGAAGCAAGGTGAAGTTATACAAAGTATTAGATAGTATTAATGTTCTTTATTTCCTATTTCTATAATTTAATTTATCATTGCTGGTTGGTTGGTTGGTTGGTTGGCTTGCTCACTTGCTCATTCTTTTACTCATTCTCTCGTTCACTCGTTCATTCTTTCATTCATTGACAACGCAACCCCACTACCCCACCACACAGTCCTAGTATGGCACAATCACAATTAAACAGGTGTCAGATCACGAACACTTCTGACGACTGGCTGTATATAATACTATTAATAGTAGCAGTTACATTGAACTACATGGAAGGAGCTGTAGTATTATTCTCATACCTTGCACTACTCTCTCTAGTAGTAGGTACATTGCACTCAATAGAAGGAGCTGGAGATACAGAATTCAGGTGCAATAGTAGAGTCTCTTCTTTACTCTACCAACTGATACACTACCATCAACTAAGTCAATCATATTTATCTTGAGCATTACTGACTCTAATTCATCTTCCTCAAATAATATATTGACTAGTAGATAGTACTTTAGCAGTTCCAATTCTGAGTAGTAAACCATGCAGTCTCTGATAATTTCTATCTCATTGAACATAATATTTGATGCCTGAATAATTGATTTTCTTTCAGGATCCCAAAGGTGCAATATCTTGAATATCTTATGTATGTAACTGATGAAACTACATTTCTTTGCCAATTTAGTAAATTTGTTGTGATGTTGAGAATCTGGATTAAGCCTATATATGACCCAAGTAAAGTAATGTAGATGAGTAAGTTCTGAATTTGTGCTGTAAAGGTTTTCATATGTTGTCAGCCCAGTCACTGAGGTAGAAGGTGAATGGGGGTGCAGATGAACTATTGTGTTTAATACCTCAAACTGAAATTTCTCTCTAATAGAGGAATCAAGTATTAGAGTACTCCCTTCAGTTAAGATTATCTGTATTATCCTTTCACTAACTTCATTTTTATCCTAAGTTTATAGTGGTGATGGCTTGAAGGAAATACCTAACACTATTAAGATATTATGAAAAACACTATTCTTGTACTCTCCTTTCCATTATTACAATGCAATTAAGTAATTTGATACTTAGGAAAATGGTTTTCAAGGAGGCCCTTAAACTCCTCAAATACTGAAACAACATCAACAGGATTTTTGGAGCAAAGAAAATATACTCAGGTAGAGTGTGAATAATTATAGATAATAAAGTACCTACAGTGGAGAAAAATAAGTTGATTGTTTGCTTTAATTGTAGGAAGAAGAAGTACATGAAGAAGGATTTTTGGAACAAGAAAGAAGGGAAAGATAGGGCATGAAATGGGAAGCTGGATATTAAGAGTGAGAGGAATGTAAATAGTAAGGTCATGTAGAGTTTAGATCTTGGCAGAGAGATCAAAGAGGAGAAGAGTAGAAGGGATGAGGAGTGGTGGATCAATAGTGGTTATTGAAATCACATCAGTAGAGATTGAAGATATTTTCATGACCAACTAGAATATGGAACAGGTGAGAAAACTATGAATATTCCTGACTAGAGGAACCTACTGTACCATAGAATTGGCACAGTGTACATCAAAGTCTTGCTCAATGGCCAAGAAACAAGAAAGATCTATGGTCCAAATATACAACACATCAATTTTTTCAAGAATCTTATATCTTATTGAGAGTTGATGGAGTGAGGCATTGAAATGACTTTACAGCTTGGTGTTGGTTGTAAGCTTTACTTCAATAGTGAGTTGCAAGGTATTGCTATTATGAAGAAAAGATTGTTTCTGTTGAGGACTGAGACTTCCAGGTTACTTGCAAAATATGAACCAACCAGCTTGAACAGCCAAATAAATTTCACTGAAAATGGAGTCCTCTGAGTTATGGCACAAGATGCTAGTAGATTACCATGCTCTGGATCTAATGACCCAGGTCATTGATAGAACTCTATTGCAGTCAGGCACAGGAGATCAAACAGGGACATGACAGAGATGTAATGACTATCTGATATGTCAGCTATGCAGGATGCCATTCTGAATATCTTTGGGATGCACTTGCTGAATGTTAGAATAAATAGATAATGATATCTGTGGTCCAATAGAAGCTCCCTCCTTGGTAGACAAGTAATACTTTATTCTTTACACTGATGAGTTTATAAGATACACTACTAGTTACTTCATGGCAAAGGGGTCTGAAACATTTGCATTTTTTAAGATCTTTAAGGTATTCATAGAATGAGTCCATGACAGTAAAATTGGAGTTCTCCACAGTCATGTCAGGAGATAATACTAAAGTAGAAAATTTCAAAATAATTTACAAAGGGAGGGTAGGTGAAGTGAGTCGACTATACCATATACCCTGAAGGAGAATGGATTGTCAGAACATCTCAACCAAATGATCATGAATAAGGTACTGAGCATATTGTCTACAGTACAAGCATCCAATGAATTGTGGGCATTAGCCTATAGTATAGCTATTTGTTTGAAAGACCTATCACTTTGTACATTACTTGATAGTAATACATCTTATGAGAGATGGTTTAATCTATGACCTTGTATTCCTAATGTATGCATTTAGAGTTGCTTGGTTTATCATCAAGTTTTGAGAGAAATGAGATGGAATGTCAAATATAGAGCTACCATTGGAATCTTTGCTGGTTATTTCTTGACAATGAAATTATACAAGATTTATGATGCTGGAAAGTACTTTTTTGACCATCTCATGGGATGTGATTCTCCAGAAGGATGACAGCTACTGGATGAGGAGTGCTGTGAGTGATACAATGAGGATTTTAGATAGTACATGGGGAGGATTAGAGATTAAGGACTTCTATAGTTGGTTGGATAGTGATAGAGAAGGAGGAAAAGATAGATTAGTTGGTGAGGATAGTGGAATAGGCAGAGATAATGGAAAGATAGTGGTAGGATACCCAAATGATAGCTCAGAACCTGGTGAACAACTCAGAATACCAGGCATAGAATCTACTATTCCTGCCCATCAATACATGCCAAAGAACTCAGGAAAGTTCTTGACCTGAGAGTTGAAACAGCTGACATTTGGTCTTAGGAAGATATAGGAAAGAGTGATGGAGTAAGGTTTCAGAGTTCAACTAGGGCAAGCATGACTGACTTTGGAAGTCCTGCAGAGACACCAGACTTTGCTAGACTGATAGAGGTTGGGTAATGATAAGTCAAGGTGGCACAACAAGAATATAATAGGTATTGCTGAGAGAATGTAATTAAGGAATAGATGTCTAGTCTTGAGCCATTAGGGACATGGGTTGTGATTGATAAACTACTAAGTAGTCAGGATATAGTGACCCCTTAGCTTGTATTAGCCTACAAACTTGACTCAGATGAGAAGCTAGTCCAATATAAAGTGAGGTTAGTTGCTCATAGATTCAAGCAGAAACCTGAGGTAGATGTCACATGGAGCTACACCATACTAATATCTCTGAATACTGTTCATTTAGTTTTATCTTATGCAGTACCTCATGATTTAGATATTTACCAACTTGATGTTATTACTACCTTCCTTGAGAATGAGATTGAAGATGAGCTTTATTTGTAACCATTGAGTCATTCTATAGTGGATAGATAGACCAAAGTAGTAAGATGGACTAATGAGACTAGTATAGTTTATGTGCAGATCCTCAAGAGTCTTTATGTATTGAGGCAATTGGCATTAAACTGGTAGACCAAGCTTAACCTCGAGTTGATTGGTTTTGATTTTACTGTGCTTTAGGAGGAGGTTTATTTCTATTATTCATGTGGTTTAGTTTTGCTTGTTTGGGTTAATGATATCTTGATAATTGGGTAGAGTCATGATGTTGAGGCAACAAGAAAGAAATTATATCAAAAGTTTAAGATATGAGATGTATGGCCTATTGAGCACTTTCTGATGATGAGAATGACTAGGGAAAGGTTACCAGGGATTCTTTATCTGGGTCAAGAGGGATATAGCATCAGGTCCTATGTTATTTTCAGATAGATACATTGAATGTAGTGAATACCCCCATTAGAGACAGGAGTTTTATTGCTGACAAGAAATAGGCTATTGACAGTAGTCAGTGTTGATGAAAATGGGCGAGTAATAGGTGATAGAGCCAGTGAAGAGGAAACTAATGGAACTGAATGCTAGGAAATTATTGGAAGCCTGAACAACACCACCACTGACACCCAACCTGATATTTCTTTTACCATTGGAGTACTTGGTCAATTCGCATACAATTGAGCAAAAGAACATTTACAGATAGCATGATGACTTTTGAGATATCTATGACAAACCTTAAGCTAGCAGTTATGCCATTGGAGATGGGAAATTGAATTGCCAGATGAGAGTTATGATGAAACTGGAATATCAATCAGGTTGTTTACCAATTCTCATTTTGCTGGAGACCCTAATATGATGAAGTCTACAACTGATATAGTTGTACAGGATCAATATAGTTCTATGATTGCTTGGTAGTCTAAGTAGCAATCAATTACGACCAAGAGCACTGCAGATGCCAAGTTCATAGCTATTGCAAGCAGAGCAGATAAGGATATCTGGATACACAAGGTAGACCATGAAATAGATTAATCACAACACTTAATCATCAATGGAGAGAGTGAAGGAGAATCCCCAATACCTGGTAGGATCTCTCTCCTGATATTCAGTGACAATGAGGTGAACATTTAGAATGTGAATACTTGAGTACATCAAACACCAAGCAAGACAGTAGGGGTAAAGTTTCAGTGGTTGTGGGATCAGGTCATTGATAAGACTATTATACTCAGCCATCTACCCACCACCAAATTGCTTGCTGATACATTTATGAAGATTTATGGTCAAAGTCAGCAGGTATTTGTGAGGAAAGTGGTACTATGGCAGACTTAGGAATTGTCTATTTTTAGGAGGGTATTGATACTGAAAGGATATGGGAGTATTGATGCTGGATGGCAATAGGAGTATTTGATAGTAAAAGGATACAGGAGTATTAATATTAGATGACAATGGGAGTGTTTGATACTAGATGGTAATGGAAATATATTCTGTGATGGGAATATGATAATAATGGAAATCATGCATGGGATTTGCTTTGTCTTTCTTTTGTCTTAGTAGATTTTGGAGAAAGTTCTCAGAGTTATTTTTCTTTACTATGTTTTGAGATGTTGTAGTAAAAGATAGATCTTTATAGCAAGCAAAAATAGAACATGGATTAGTTTTATTTTGATATAATTATTCCTATCTTTCCCAAATTAATAAGTATTTCAAGTTTCCTCATTAATGATTATTTTTCCCTTACCTTTTTCTTCATCAGACCATTGCACTAAGTCCATTTTCATCTGCTGCACATACCTGATGTTGCCCATAAAATAATACTCAGCAGTCAAAATATGTAATATAGGTATTTGAAGTGTTCAAAATGTCCTACTTTATCCTTTCATAAGTTCTTAGCTTACCTGATATGAGTCCAATCAAGGATATATGTTATTACTTGAAATCTTGATTCTAAAACTATCCTCCAGGCCAAACAATTCTGTCTGACTACAGTGTAGCTATTAATGAACAATGGAATTGTATCATCCTACATGAGATCTCTAACCTTACTGCCTCTATTTCCTCAATATATCCAGAACCTTATTCTTAGTTCAAGTAGTCATACCACTTGGTAGCTAATATTTTCAACCCTGCAGACATTTGGTTTTAGCATCTCCTCCCTTGTAGTGCTTTTTCGTTCTTCCCTTTTCTTACTTTTCACCCTATACTTTGCTACTTTACTACTAGTTCTGGACTTATTTCTTATCTTATTATTGTTATTCAAGTTCATTTAATATGATATCTCCTCTCTCTATTATTGATTTATGTATGTACCTATAGTATCTCAAGAGATTAGAAAAATATCTCCACTGATTCTATACAAATCTTGACACAGACAGGAGTTATGTTTTTCAGTTTTTACTAATCTCATGGAGTATTTTACAAGTATTAGTATGTAGTTCAATCAATTCATTTATATAATTCCCTTAAAAGAACTATTCCAAAAACAATGATTCCTTATTTCTTTAATCACCATTTAGCCTTATCTACTTATAATAATATCTAATAAGTTAGATCATCATACAGTGCAACAGCTACAGGTTAATAGTAGCATATAATTCCTCCTTTTTTTCACTTGCACACATTACTTAGTACCCCTAATTCTTGTCTTACCATATTACCTTTTTAGTCCTTTTCTAATATACTCAAGTATAATTATAGTATATCACTGAATCTCCTTTCCTTGGCAAATATCCTTAGAAAGTGTTCATCCAACTCCCTGACTTGGAGTCTGCATAACAATTTCTCTATTGTCAGACTAACTTATCTTACAACATAATTTTGTGTTTTCATTAGTTGGTTCCATAATTCTTTTTAAAAGATACCTATCCAAAAGTTGAGTGAAGCATTAAATATTATCTTGATATACCATATCACTATCACATATGTGAAGAGAGTAGTCTGATGTACCTTTTGAGTGGTAATTCACATTAATGGGTACCATACTCACACATAGTTATTAAGGTCAGAAAGTTTTGGGTGGTAGAATGAGAATCAGGTGTATTGATCAAGGTATATAGTTGGAAAAAGGGCCATATTGCAGGATATCAAAAACCTGAACTGTTACACAAAATGACAGTCCGTGATGGTGAAGTACAAAGAAAATTATGTTTGATAATACTATATATACATGCTAGTAAGAACAAATAGTAATGAAGTAGAATGCTAGTAAGTAAGAAAAGAGCATAATAATACTACAAAGATGAAGGATAAAAGATTAACCAAGACGTTAAAGAGATATTATTTATACTTAAGTACTGTACATACTCTTAATACAGTTTCTTAATATCTGCCATGACTGCATTTCTTTCAAGATCAAACCTCTGTCCTAACTTCTGCACCTGACTTTACAGATTTTTTTTATCTACCCTTTAGAACCAAGTGCCATTACAACAAAGTAAACATGTACTCTCTGCTCTTGTTTGCCTATTCATAGCACAAATCTGTAGACCTTACTACAGATTAGACAGTTCCACTACCTTCTAAACTCCATCAAAGTATAATTTCAATCTATTTGTTGTGTAATCAGACACCACGTGGATCTTTTGTGCATTACAAAAGTCACTGCCAAGAAGATTGATATCAGAAAACTGAGAGTCTGATGGCGACATATAAATAAGATGGTGATGTCCACCTATTGTGGCAGGAATTGGGTGTCCTTCTCTAATACCGAAAAGTTTGCTTGCCTGGACTAGTTAGCTAGCTGGACTGCTGACATCATAGTAGTACTCACCTGAACTGACAGATATGTTAATGGTGAAGTGCTGTCTAAGAGGAAAAACACCCAACAAACTTTGCCTGCATGACCAACAACAAATGGAACTATCGGTCTATACTTTGATCCATGCATGTAACCATGAGCCACGTTAACCACCTCTTTAGCCTGGGACTTTGCCACTTTCAAAAGGTAAGGAATTCCAATTTCTTCAGCAATTTTCGTTTCCAATATTTCATGTTTGATATCAGAAATTAAGACATTATAATCTTTTGGATCTCGGCCGATATCATGAATGTCGACAAATTGGCCACGATCTTTAATGTCTTGCTGCCGCTTGTGGTTGAAATATTTCTGTGGATCAACCTCCAACAAAGTGAACCTTCTTCTAATTGTATCATAACTAGGAGGACCAGTATATGGGGGCGGCATGTTATGGATGTAGTGTGATGTGGAGAGATGAAAATGTCTCCGAACAGCCTTGACAGCTTTCTGATTAAAGAACCTAAACATCATGATGGCTGGCTACTTTTTGCATCTCTTCAGTTTAAAATTTAGCAAGTAGGTCTTAGCTAACTAGAGAGATAATGTGACTTACCTAGTTGTTATATGCTCTGATCTTGTCGCTTTGTTGTGGAATGATGTTGTTAGCGTTTGGGAGGAAGACTTTATCTCTTCTCTGTGAAAATTTGATGTCGACTGGTGCAGCGTCTCTTTTCTTACTCCTGTGCGTGGATGGTGTGTTGACCGAGGTATCTCCCTTTGCGGTGGGTATAGTTGTGACCGTCTGGTAAACTTGATGGTATATCAGTAGGGAACTGACTTGCCGATATGTTGCCTATCTGCACGAACAGGGGAAAGATAAAAGTTGAACAACTAGGACCAATTGAGATAGAAAGAAAATGTTGTCTATTTTTGTGTTGTCTGCAGGTTGGTTGTTGTTGTCTAACTAAGAAAAGAGAAAAGCCGCTTATAAGCAGGAAATTCTCCATGCCAAGCTACATACAAAACAGGGTAATTAGTGGGCAACAAACAGTCTCCACAACTGCTAAAAATACCCTATCCGATTGTCCTATAATACGCCACACTGGTACCAAATATTAGCTAGTAGAAGCATTCTTGGCAGATTTTGTAAGTAATTTGGGTGAGAAAAACAATCCAGGTGAGACATGCCAAGACCCACACCTGATTTTGCTATCATAATATCGTAATACTTTATGTTTGTCTCTGTGCCAAGAATTGGCACCTCTTTCAGAATAGCAATTGTGGACCCAAAGGTTGTACAGTGTTCAAGCTGTTTTACTGATTGTGGTGAACAGTACCAGTATCTGGTAAAGGATATAAGAGAAATCCCATACATATGTACTAATGCTCATTGAAAAGAATAACAAAAGTAGCTTCAATGCGATACTTCAAACAGGATCGGTGGTCACTATTCCCAAACAGGTACCAATTCTTGGCATGGAGACACGAGAACACCAAGCTTAATCTTGTGCCACATCTCTATCAGCATATTAAGTTAGACTATGCTGATAGCTGGTTGCAGATCTGATGCAAGGGTCTGTCCTGTTATCAGCAGAATCACTATACTAAATCATAATAGGCTCAGTAGAGCATGTTAAGAAAATGGTGGATAACAGTTAATGTTATCCACTAAGCTCAGCCTCCCTAAGCTATACCCTATCTGGCAAATACATACTTTCTCGGAGTGTTTTGTCTCTGATTGTAGAGATCTGAGGCTAATCCCTGATACCAGATTTAATGAGTTTTTATGGTACTGAGAAACAAAAAATAGGTTGATCTATTTTACACACACCTATGAGAAATGAAACAAATAAAGAAGAGAATCACTTGCTGGGTAGACAAGTGGAAGAGAAGAAGTTCACTTCTCCAACAAATAGACCATAGAAAAGGGGAACTGTAAATAAAAAGAACAACAAATGTTGCTAGGAGGGGCAATCACTGCACACACAACTAGGAGACAAATTTATCTGTCCAAAGGGAAAATATAATTCTGTCACTGGAATTGCTATCAAAAGAAAAACAAAAGAGAAATTCATAAAATAGAAAATAAATCCATGTTCCCAATCTTGATGTCCACGCTCCTCTTCTTTCATGCTATGTTTCCCCTTTTTGCCAATGGTTGTCCATTATCTTTCTCTCCTCATCTGTTCTCCTCCGTTCTTGTTTCCTGATGCTTGCCCAACCTATGTAACAATTTTACTCACCAAGATATCAACCCATGGTAACTAAGAAACAACCCCCTAGAAACTAGCAAACAAAACAATCCTCCTCTTTGTCTAATTGTCCAAACCTTGACCCTCACGATAACAAGCCTATCCGATAAAAATGAAACACAACTTCTAGCTAAAACACCAAAGGCCATTTTCCTTCTCCACAGTACCAGCCTACATTACTGTGGAGGAGAAATTATGTAACGCTAGAGTTGGGTGGTAAACCCGTATTGTACCTAGAGCTTAATGGCCATGACATTTGTTTCCTAGCTAGTTTATTTTCAGGGTTAAGGCATGTGTCTTGGACAGTCTTGTGGGGCACTTGGGAGTTGTCAGTGACAGTCGTCGACAACCAGAACCAACTGACCACAAGAAAGAGATGAGTACTGACAGGAGAAACTGAGAAAACACAGTTGAGAAAAAGAAAGAAATAGCCTGAGACAGAAAGGCATTGAGATCCATGACAGATCTGCAGGACTAGAAAAATTATGAGGTTGATAGTTGTTCTTTTTCTCTAATTTTTACCTCGGAATTTTATGAAAATAGTTTGAGATGGAGAATTACCCTAGAGTGAGGGAGTTCAATTTTTAGGGTCTTTTCTTGGATTGCTTTGAGGTACTTTGTGAGAGAAGAGAAAAGTGACTGAGCTTTGTGCCTACCCTTCAGCCAAGCGAATCACCTACCCTCAGGAGGGGAGAGGTCAACAGTACTCATTACAGGGAAGAAGTATCTAACCCTGGAAGCTGGAATAAAATAGGCAGAATGACAGGAGGAAAATCATAAAAGACTGTAGATAGATACATAAAATAGATAAAGTTGAGGAATTCACAAGGGCACAAGATAGATATTCAAGTTCACATAATATTTCTATCTAACTAACTAGGCCCTATTTATCATGGGACTTCCTTTCCTCCCATGCTCTGCCGGTGTGGGTGAAAATTTTCACTGCCAGTAAGGGGGAAGAAA
>ML120660.1:15420-36975 GCA_003788595.2 Choiromyces venosus 120613-1
GAGAATGGAGAAATCGACCGTGGCCTGTTGACAGGTTTCCTCCTACTGCAAACTGTGTTCCCGGCCGTCTGTAGAAAGACCGAATGAAAAAACCCGACCGTAGCGATCGCTAAGCGAGGCAAAGCAAAAGCGGGGTAGGGGGAAGAGCCAACATCGTGGAGTGATGACGGCGAGGAAAGAACATCCTCAGGAGGGTAGACCTCAAGAGAGAAGCAAGTGGGGGATGCCGAAATGCAAACAAGAGATGGAAAGTATGTTCCCCTACCCCCCCGAGATGGGGGGGAGGAAGGAAAGTTCGTGATGTTTTCTCGGTGTTGAGTCGTTCCCGATTAGGAAGTAAATTTCAATGACCGGAGTTGTAGTGGAGACGGAGGATGCATAGCCCTTAAGGCTTTTTTTTTTTTTTTTTTTTTTTTTTTTTTTTTTTTATTTTTTATTCCTCATGTATTCATTGTTAAGGTACAAGAACGCGTATGGAGCCGTAAGGGCTATGACGAAAACAAAACCTTAATTCCAAAACAAAAACAAAGGAAATCTCAGCCCCGTTCCCCATACCAACATAAAGTCAGATGCACCGCCTACGGTGACTAATCAAAAAGGAAAGAAACTCATGAAATCCCTAAGCGAACCCAAGAAAAACATAACGCAAAAGCAGAAACCCAAGAAACCCCCAAGCAAGCCCGAGAGAACCATGTAGCCAGGAAAGAATATTAAACTAAAGGAAAGAAGCGGGCGTCGGAAACGACAGGCCCGGGTGAGGAAAGACGGGGACTGGGCCCCAGGCGGAATCGTAGCTGATGAAGAACAGCAGAGCGGATAGACCAGGTCTTAGCCGATCGACGCCGAGGGGACGGCGGACAGCGAAGGTGTTCCCTGGGTGGTGGGTTGGAGTTGAAGGCCGGACAAAGCCGACCACGGTCGAGGCCAGGCAGGAAGCAAAGCCAAGACAGGCTGGGAGTAGCGTCCCTTAACAGGGACAGTAGCAGTGAGGGCCAAAAGGGGGTAGACCCCTCGGGCAGGATTGGGTGGTGAGGGTGCGGGAGAGAAAGATCTCGAAACCCGGCTTGGGGTGGTAGTAAGATACCAGCTAGGTAGCCAACCGACCACATTACCGCGTCTCTCGTGTAGTCCCTTGTGATAAGAGAGATAGCGTCACTTCTGGAGAGGATCCCAGAGGCAGGAAGGCGGGGGGGAGGCAGCAGTAGGGTGCAAGCCGATCGTCCAAGGGGGAAGAGAGGAGGGGAGTGTTCACTCGGCGGGACGTACTATCGGTATCGCGTTCGTGTCCGACTAGGCAGCCTCCTGCAAGCGAGGAGAATGGAGGAATCGACCGTGGCCTGTTAAAAAGTTTCCTCCTACTGCGAACTGTGTTCCCGGCCGTCTGTAGAAAGACCGAATGAAAAAACCCGACCGTAGCGATCGCTAAGCGAGGCAAAGCAAAAGCGGGGTAGGGGGAAGAGCCAACATCGTGGAGTGGTGATGGCAAGGAAAGAACATCCTCAGGAGGGCAGACCTCAAGAGGGAAGCAAGGAGGGGATGCCGAAGCGCAAGCAGAAGATGGAAAGTGTGTTCTCCTACCCCCCCGAGATGGGGGGGAGGAAGGAAAGTTCGTGATGTTTTCTCTGGTGTTGAGTCGTTCCCGATTAGGAAGTAAATTTCAATGACCGGAGTTGTAGTGGAGACGGAGGATGCATAGCCCTTAAGGCTCCATACAGATTCTTGTACTTAACAACGAACTAATGATTTAAAAAAAAAAAAGAAAAAAAAAGAAAAAGAAAAGCAATAAGGGCTATGCATGCATCCTCCGTCTCCACTACAACTCCGGTCATTGAAATTTACTTCCTAATCGGGAACGACTCAACACCGAGAAAACATCACGAACTTTCCTTCCTCCCCCCCATCTCGGGGGGGTAGGAGAACACACTTTCCATCTTCTGTTTGTGCTTCGGCATCCCCTCCTTGCTTCCCTCTTGAGGTTTACCCTCCTGAGGTTGTTCTTTCCTCGCCATCATCACTCCACGATGTTGGCTCTTCCCCCTACCCCGCTTTTGCTTTGCCTCGCTTAGCGATCGCTACGGTCGGGTTTTTTCATTCGGTCTTTCTACAGACGGCCGGGAACACGGTTCGCAGTAGGAGGAAACTTTTCAACAGGCCACGGTCGATTTCTCCATTCTCCTCTCTTGTAGGAGGCTACCTAGTCGGACACGAACGCGATACCGATAGTACGTCCCGCCGAGTGAACACTCCCCTCCTCTCTTCCCCCTTGGACGATCTGCTGGCACCCTACTGCTGCTTTCCCCTCGCCTTCCTGCCTCTGGGATCCCTTCCAGAAGTGACACTATCTCTCCTATCACAAGGGACTACACGAGAGACGTGGTAATATGGTCTGTTGGCTACTTAGCTGGTACCTTACTACCACCCCAAGCCGGGCTTCAGGATTTTTCTCTCCCACACCCCCACTACCCACTCCTGCCTCAAGGGGTCTACCCCCTATGGCCCATACTTCTGGCTCCCCCTCGGGGACTCAACACCTAGCCTGCTCCAGCCTCGCGTTTCGCCTGGCCTCAGCCAAGGTCGACTTGTTCGGCCTTCGACCCACAGCCACCACCCAGGGAACACCTTCACTGTCCGCCGTCCCCTCAGCGTTGATCGGCTAAGACCTGGTCTGCTCATTTTGCCGTCCTTTGTCGGCTACTTTACTACCCGGGACCCAGTCCCAGCCTCCCTCATCCGGGGCCGGTCTGGTCCTTATCTTTCCTTTTCTGGGTTAGCTTTTGTTGCTGTCCGTTTCTTTCCTTTATTTTATTTTTCTTTCCTAGCTGTATGTTTTCTCGGGTTCGCTTGGGGTTTCATATGTTCTTTTTTTGTTTTATGTTTTTCTTGGGTTCGCTTAGGGATTTCATAAGCTTCTTTCCTTTTGGATTAGTCACCGTGAGAGGTGCGTACGACTTTACGTCGGAATGGGGATCGGGGCTGAGGTTTCTTTTGTTTTTGCGTTTGCTTTATGGTTTTGTTTTTGTCATAGCCCTTACGGCTCCACACAGATTCTTGTACCTTAACAACGAACTCATGATTTAAAAAAAAAAAAAGAAAAAAAAAAAGCCATAAGGGCTATGCATCCTCCGTCTCTACTACACCTCCAGTCATTGAAATTTATATCCTATTTGGGAACGACTCAACACCGAGAAAACATCATGAACTTTTCTTCCTCCCCCCCATCTCGGGGGGGCAGGAGAACACACTTTCCATCTCTTGTTTGCATTTCGGCATCCCCTCCTTGCTTCCCTCTTGAGGTCTACCCTCCTGAGGATGTCCTGTCCTTCCTCCCAGCATCTCACGATGCTGGTTGCCTCCCTTACCCCGCTTCTGCTTTGCCTCGCTTAGCAGTTGCTACAGTCAGGTTTTTTCATTCAGTCTTTCTACAGATGGCCGGGAACACAGTTAGCCATAGGAGGAAACATTTCAACAGGCCATGGTCGATTTCTCCACTCCCTTCTTTCTTAAGGGGCTGTCTTGTCAGACACGAATGCGATAACCGATAGTACATCCCGCCGAGCGAAAACTCCCCTCCTATCACTCTCATCCCCAGATGATCGGCTAGCACCCTTCTGCCCCCCTATCCACTCCCTCGATGCCTTCCTACCACTGGGATCCCCTCCAGAAGTGACGCCATCTCTCATATCACAAGGGACTACAAGAGAGACGTGGTAATACGGTTGGTCGGCTTCGAATCTACTCCAGCTGGTACCTTACTAACACCTATCCTCTCCTCGGCTGGCACCCTTATATACTGCCAACTCCACCCCCTCTACTCAGGCGGGCTTCTGGGGTTCCTCACTTCTGCAACACCCCTATCAAGTGCCTGGCTCCCTCTCGACTCCCTGGCTCGGGCTGCGGCCTACAGGTATATTTATCTACATTTCGCCGGGGCTGGCTGCAACATTGCTGGTTTGGTTCTCCTTAGGTTTTGGGTTTTAGGATTTCTTTGTTATGTGCACTGTCGGGAGTTTGGTTTTTTTAGTTGTTGCACGATTTTGGTGGGATTTCATACTTTTGTAGTTTACAGGAGTGGTTGCTTGTTAGGATAGTTTTTTCGACCAGGTCTTCAGATCATTGTTTTTCTACAGCTTTCCGGGACCCGGCCTGGGTTGGAGGTTTTTTACATGTTAGCCCTGCAGGCTCTGTGCTGATTTTTGTACCTTAAACAAAATAAAATCAGATAAAAAAAAAAAAGAAAAAAAGAAAAAGCTGTAAGGTCTATCCGCCTCTGTCTCCTTTACAACTCCGGTCATTGAAATTTATTTCCTATTTGGGAACTACTCAACACCAAGAAAACATCACGAACTTTTCTTCCTCCCCCCCCATCTCGGGGGGGCAGGAGAATATACTTTCCATCTCTTGTTTGCATTTCGGCATCCTCTCCTTGCTTCCCTCTTGAGGTCCCCCCTCCTGAGGATGTTCTTTCCCTGCCAGCATCATTCCATGATGTTGCCTTCTTTCCCTTACCCCGCTTCTGCTTTGCCTTGCTTAGCAGTTGCTATGGTCGGGTTTTTTCATTTGGTCTTTCTACACACGGCCGGGAATACGGTTCGCAGTAGGAGGAAACTTGTCAACAGGCTACAGTCGATTTCTCCATTCTCCTCTTTCGCAGGAGGCTGCCTTGTCAGGCACGAACGCGATAACCGATAGTACGTCCCGCTGAGTGAACACTCCCCTCATCTCTTCCCCCTTGGATGGTCAGCTGGCACCCTACTGCTACCTTCACCTCGCCTTCCTGCCTCTGGGATCCCTTCCAGAAGTGACACTATCTCTCTTATCACAAGGGACTACATGAGAGACACAGAAATATGGTCGGTTGACTACTTGGCTGGTACCCTACTACCACCCCAACCAGAGTCCGGAGATGCTTTATCTCCCATGCCTCCTCCCCTTCCTCTCTGCCTCAAGGGGTCTACCCCCCTAGGCCCTCACTCCCAGCTCCCCTTCGCCAGGGGACACGACACCCAGCCTGCTCTGGCTTCACTCCTGCCTAGCCTCAGCCGTGGTCGACTTGTTTGGCCACCAGCTCCCAACCACCAGCCAGAGAATACCTTCGCTGTCCACCGTCCCCTCAGCGTTGATCGGCTAAGACCTGTTCTATCCACTCTGCTGACTTTCATCGGCTACACTTCTACCTGGGGCCTAGTTCCCACCCATCCTTATTCAGGGCTGCTCCTTTCGCCGTCCACTTCTTTCCTTTAGTTAATTTTTTCTCTTCTAGCTGTATGTTTCTCTTGGGTTTGCTTAAGGGTTTCGTAAGTTTTTTTTTAGCATTATGGTTTGCTTGCGTTCGCTTAGAGATTTCATAAGTTTCTTTCCGTTCGGATTAGTCACCGTGAGTGGTGCGTACGACAATACATTGGATTGGGGATCGGGGCCAAGATTTCTTTTGTTTTTGCATTTCCTTTATGGTTTTTTTTCCATCATAGCCTGTAAGGCTCCACATGAATTCTTGTACCTAACAATGAATAAATGATTTAAAAAAAAAAAAGAAAAAAAAAAGAGAAAAAAGCTGTAAGGTCTATCCAACGCTCCGTGCCC
Organism: Choiromyces venosus 120613-1; assembly: GCA_003788595.2. NCBI lineage: Eukaryota > Fungi > Ascomycota > Pezizomycetes > Pezizales > Tuberaceae > Choiromyces > Choiromyces venosus. The sequence goes on from ML120660.1 coordinate 21,001, forward strand.
GTTACAACCACAGTCAAAGAAAAAACCACACCAAATCTTTCGCCATGCGTTATTCTTATTGGCCAAAAACCTTTTCCCACAGCCTCGCACTTTACCCCTCTTTTGGAGTAAAGACCCTTACTACCAATGCCAAAAAAGATGAAGAAGCCTCGTGCTCCCCAGCCTCAAACACCACCTCAAGGAACTAGATGGACCACTGTTGCTGGCGAGTCCTCCCTTTCCCCCATCTTTACCAGGCCTCAGGGCCCCGCCTCGTCTAAGCGACCACGCAGCGACACCTCCTCCTCCCTGCGTGCCATCCCGGCAAGCATCGAGGAAGCCGCCCCGAGCACCACCTACTTCTACAAGCTGTTCTTGAAGAGGGCAGTGGAGCTTGGCCAGCAGCAAATCCCCTCCCGAGAAGAAATCCTCGTCTTTATCACGATGTTGGATACCATACATGCAGACTACAGGAAATCGATCGATGGACTCTGTTAGGAAATCGATGCACTCAACTCTGAGCTTGACCAGCTCCGAGTCCCTCCCCAGCCTCCCACCACTGAGTCACCTCCAGATGCCCGCATGGTGCCAGAGTCCACCTCTGCCCCTGCCCAGCAACCTGCCCCCTCTTTTGCCCCCGTTCCCGTGGCTGTTGGTGCCCCTTCTTAGGCGACAGTCATCAGGAAAGGAAAGAAGAAGGCCACCACCACTCAAAAGCCTGCCTCGGCAGCCAAACCACCCTCCCCAGCCAATGCCCCTGCGCCAAAGAAGGGCATCACCATGAGAGAGAGGAGACTGGTCATCAAGTGTGATGGCTCTCCCCTCACCCCCACAGCTATGGAGCTCCGAGACGCCATAAACAGTGCACTCTCTTCCACCTACGTCCAATCTGTCTCCATCACAGGTGGCAATGTCACCCTCACCACCATGGAAACAGTCAAGGTGACCTTGCTTAACAGCAAGGCCTCTGCCTTCCTTCATTTGATCCCTGGTGCCACCACCATCCATTTGGACACGCCGGCCACACAACTTCTCGTCCACGGCCTCCCCACCTCTCACTCCCTTGCGACCATTGCAACCAAGCTCACCACCTTCAACTCTGGCCTTGCCCTCAGCCAGCAGCCGAGATGGCTCACCTCAGATGAATCACATGCTAGCAAATCTTCCTCCTTGATCGTCATGACCATTACCGGCCCCAAGGCTCCTCTTTTTGTCGGCAAACGACTCTCAGCCTTCTCCACTACATTCCGAACCGAGTGCCACCTACGATTCAATGCCTTCACCCAGTGTTCCAACTGCCACCACTTTGGACACCACAGCAACAAGTGTGCCAGCCCCTCTTCCTGCCGCTGGTGCACCCTCCCACATTCTACTGGGGACCACTCCTGCCCCACTTCAACCTGCTGTCCTCGAGGCCGCCCCTGCAGCCACTTCAATCCTAGGTGTGGTACTGCGACGGCCCACATGAGTCTCACTCTCCCGCCTGCCCTGCTCGACCTCAGCACCATGATCTGTCTGACGAGGAGGAAGTTGAGGAGGTAGCGATGGTCACTTAGCGATTTAGCTTAAGCCTCCCCACTGCAGCCCCTGACCCGGAAGCGACGGCAGTTGTATCTTTCCTTACTTAGTGTTTTACCTAGACGGGCGTGTTTGGGAGGCATTTACTTTACTTTATTTTGTTAGTCACTGGCTGCGGTGCATGGTGAAAATATTTTCACACCCAAATGAGCCATTAGGGCCCTAGTAAGAGGCAGGATATTTCTTTTGTGCCTGTGTTTGGATTTATGGTTTTGTTTTTGTCATAGCCCTTAAGGCTTTTCTTTTTTTCTTTTTTTCTTTTTTTTTAATTGATTTTATTTTGTTTAAGGTACAAAAGTCCACACGGAGCGTGCAGGGCTAACGCATAAAAAACTTCCCACCCAGGCCAGGTCCTGGAAAGCTATAGAAAAACCATGGTCCGAAGACCTGGTCAAAAAAACTATCCTAACAAGCAACCACTCCTGTAAACTACAAAAGTATGAAATCCCACCAAAATCGCGCAACAACTAAGAAAACCAAACTCCCAACAGTGCACCTAACAAAGAAATCCTAAAACCCAAAACCTAAGGAAAACCAAACCGGCAATGTTGCAGCCAGCCGTGGCCAAAGTTGGATAATTGTACCCGTGGGCCGCAGCCCAAGCCAGGGAGTCGAGAGGGAGCCAGGCACTTGATAGGGGTGTGGCAGAAGCGAGGAACCCCAGAAGCCCACCTGAGTAGAGGGGGTGGAGTTGGCAGTATGTAAGGGTGCCAACCAGGAGGAGGATAGATGGTAGTAAGGTACCAGCTGGAGTAGATTCAAAGCCGACCGACCGTATTACCGCGTCTCTTGTGTAGTCCCTTGTGATATGAGAGATGGCATCACTTCTGGAGGGGATCCCAGTGGTGGGAAGGCATCGAGGGAGTGGATAGGGGGGCAGTAGGGCGCTAGCCGATCATCCGGAGCTGGGAAGGATAGGAGGGGAGTTTTCGCTTGGCAGGACGTACTATCGGTTATCGCGTTCGTGTCTGACAAGGCAGTCCCTGAAGAAAGAAGGGAGTGGAGAAATCGACAGTGGCCTGTTGAAGTGTTTCCTCCTACTGCTAACTGTGTTCCTGGCCGTCTATAGAAAGACCGAATGAAAAAACCCGACTGTAGCGACTGCTAAGCGAGGCAAAGCAGAAGCGGGGTAAGGGAGGTAACCAGCATCGTGAGATGCTGTGAGGAAGGAAAGAACATCCTCAGGAGGGTAGACCTCAAGAGGGAATCAAGGAGGGGATGCTGAAATGCAAACAAGAGATGGAAAGTATGTTCTCCTGCCCCCCCGAGATGGGGGGGCAGGAAGAAAAGTTCACGATGTTTTCTCGGTGTTGAGTTGTTCCCAAATAGGAAATAAATTTCAATGACTGGAGTTGTAGTGGAGACGGAGGATGGTTAGCCCTGCAGGCTTCGGGCCGATTTTTGTACCTTAAATAAAATAAAATCAGATAAAAAAAAAAAAAAAAAAAAAAAAAAAAAAAAAAAAAGCCTTAAGGGCTATGCATGCTCTGCGCCCTCTACTTTCCTGACCCTTAAAAAATTACCGCATTCGGCCACCCCAAGACTCCAAACTTTTGGGTGGTAAACATCTCGACACACCAAATTCGCTTCTCCCTTAGGCTTCACCTATAAGTGAACCCACCCCGACTCCACCAAGTCAGTCGCCATGACAGACTCCAGGTCCTCCTCCCACGCCTCAACGTGCTCCCAACACCACCACCCATACAATCATGGGGAGCATTCCACTGCTCCCGATCCCCTCACTGGAGATGCTCCTGCTTCGTCCAGGTCTTCCACCCCAGCTGTCCTAGACCCCAACCTCCTCCTCTTCCGCGACCTCTCCGAACAGGTCTTTCCTCAGATCAACCTGGATCCCGAGGCCTTCCCTCCCCTTTCTGACAGCAGGCTCCTTGACCTTTCAACAGGAGAAGCTATCATGATCCCCCTCCTCTGCAGACTACTTCAAGGCATCGGCAACATGGACAACCATATCAGGAAACTGGAGACCGCTGCCCCCCCCTCCCTCCCCCAGCGAACCGAAGGAGCCCAAGGCCCCTCCCCCGCTGACTTCACGGCCCTAAGAGCCTTTATGGATGACCAGTCTCTATGAGTCATGGCTCAGACTAGCACCCCCTTCCGCCAGCCCCCCCCTCCCCCAGTCGCAAACTGCTCTAGGCCTGCACAGCCTCAGCAACAAGCCCCCCCCGCTGCGCCACCAGCGCCAGCCCCGGCAGCCACTAGTGGCTATGACTGGGACCACCCCCGCTATGACTCCGCACTCAAGCAGTGGTACGGCAACCCCAAGGCCTGGGCGGTCAAGTACCCCAGGTCCTGGGAAGCTGAGGAATACCGCCAAGGCAAGTACGACCTCTCTACCTTCCTCCCAGGGACACAACACCCCAGCCACACAAGGGAAATGTCCCACCCCACCCCCTCCGGCACCTACGCCTCTGCCGTCCACAGCCGGCCAGAGGAGGGAAACTAAAAAAAGGCTAGAAGACTGCCTCAGCAGCCCAAGTCGAGTCGTCCAACATGGAGACCCCCAAGTCCAAGGGCCCCTCGCCGTTGCCCCTTGCTGAATGCTGCTTCTTTGCCCCCCGCGAGTATCCCCTCCCCCAAGCTGATGTGCAGAGCCTAGCTGCCACCACCCCCGATATCGCTGCCTCCATCCTCAGAGAGGCCAACAGCCCCTATCCCCTCAATTTCACAGCTACCGTGAATGAAAAGGGATCCCTCACCCTCCTGGCCAAGAACCTCTTCACACCGGTCGCCGCCTACTTCCCTTACTATGAAGCTCTGGCCAATAAGTTCTACCAGGTCATCCCAGTTGCAGGCAGTCCCTTCCGAGCCTTCTGCCCTGCCCCCAATGAGGTCCAAGTGGCCATCCATGGCCTCCCCCTCCAATACCTCCCAGCTGACAATGCAGATCTCTGCGCCTCCCTCCTCCCCTGCATCTGCGATGCAGCGTATGTAACCATCTTCACAGCCCGCTACCTGCAGCCCGACCCCGAGAGGAGGGCTGCTAAGAGGACCTCCTCGGTTATCATTTCGGTCGCCCCTGCTGATGTTGACAGGATCGGCACAAATATCTTTCTTTTCTCCAGGTCCCGCACTGTTGAACGCGCTCACTCGTCGAACAGGTTCCTGCAGTGCAGGAAGTGCTGGAAGTTCAGTCACTCTTCCCCCGCTTACAAGGTAACCTAGAACACATGTCCCCTCTGCTCAGCCAGCTACCTCCGCTCAGCTCACCGCTGCCCCAACCCCACATGCCCCAAGGAGGGCCACATGAAGGCAGTCCCAGCGTGCTGCATCGCTTCCCTTCTCCATTGCCCCAACTGCACAGGCCCCCACACAGCCACCCACCCCACCTGCCCTGCCAGGTGACTTAGGACTGACTCTGCTGACCACCCGGCACCCCCCTCCGTGGGTGAGATGGAAACAATGGAGGACCCCGCAGTCCCGGCTAATCCCTCAGCACCACTTACCCCCCCCACAGCCCCTCCCGTTGAGGAGGAAACCCCCAGACCTGCCCCCTATGTCCCCGGCTTCCTCCAAGGCAGGGCTCCTAGCGCCCCACCAGCTTCAAACCTCTTCGGAGGCAGCCCACTTGGAACTCCCCGAGCCCCTGCCCCTGCTGGCCCCTTCGCAGCACCCCAACCCAGACATGTCGGCCCCCCTCCCTCATGGACCGAGGATGTTCCCCCTTCCTCACCTGATCCCCTTGCCCAATGAGTGCCGCGCCTAACAATGCCACTCCGCCCTTAGGGCCTGACACTCCTTCCACCTTTAAAAAACTTTCCTTTGTTCAACATAACTGCCTGGGAAGCGGGGATGTTTTTCTCTCACTGTTCAACAGCTTCAAAGCGCTGCCCACTGCCCCTCATATAGTCCTCCTTCAGGACCCCCCTACTTTCTGAGGACGCCTGCCTGCTTTTGGCTTTTACAAGGCGTTTGCCCCTCCTTTTCTCCCTGGTGCCCCGCCTAGGGTTGCCTCATATGTTTCCTTAGAATTTCAACAAGGCGTTTCTATTTTGCCATGTTTTTTTGACAAACCTGATTTGATGGCCTTAGATGTTTTTTCTGCTGATGGCCTTTTTAATGCTTCACTCACACAGCTTAGGCTCTACAATGCCTACTCAACTCCAGGGTCCACCTCCCTTACAAGGTCGGTAATACCCCACGAGGTCTTTAAGGACCACCCCTTCCCAACTCTGGTGGCCGGTGACTTTAACATCTGCCACACCCAGTCCGATCCCCCACGGGTCATCTCCCACAATGAGTACGCAACCTCCTCCCCCTATTTCGACCTGGCAAACGATCTCCAGTTTACTCTCCTCAACATGCCTGGCATCTTCACTCGTTTCCCCTTTGACACCACCAACCGACCAGGAGTCCTGGACCTCACCTTCGCCAACACCTTCCTCCAACCCTACTTTGCCGACTGGCATGCCAACCTCCCATCAACCGGCTCAGACCATGTACCAATCATGGCCACCTTTTCCTCTCCTCTCCTCAAGCCTCCTCCCCCCTCCCCCAACTGGCAAAAGACTGACTGGGCCTCGCTCCTACTGGCCCTTGCCTCACTGTCTATCCCACCACCTCCACCCTATCTGACCGATATGGCCCTGGACACCTGGTTGTCCAGGCACCTCACAACAGTCACCACATTGATCCGGTCACATACCCCCTCCAAAAGACCCTCTGTCCAGGCAAAACAGTGGTGGACATCAGAACTCACCCAACTGAGACAGCTCTACCACACCGCCTCCCGCTCACATCACAAAAGCCATACAACTTCATCGCTCTGCAAGGCTAAGACCAAGAGGAACACATACTTCAGGGCAATCCGCAAGGCCAAGACCTCACATTACAAAACCTTCCTCGCAGGGGTCACAACTACCACAGTCTGGGATGCGAAAAAGATGGCCTCAGGCAGGCCGACTGACAGGTTCCCCTCTTTCCCGGGCCCCTCTACACCTACAGGAATCAACTCCTCCCTCCTGGATCACTTCTTTCGTCCCAAACCTCCCTCCCTAACTGCCGGCTGGCTTAGACCGCAGCATGACTGCTCCCTCCTTCTCGAAGAAATCTCACGAGCTCTCGCAAAATCCTCCTCCTCCTCCGCCCCAGGTCCCAACCAGATTCCCTACAGAGTCTTGCAGGATGTGAACTGGGCCAACCCCAAAATCCTCTTCAACCTCCTCTCTCCTCTCCTCCTCTACAGTTACCACCCCTCCCACCTCAAAAGGGCCAATGGGATCGTGCTTCTGAAATCAGGCAAGCCTGACTACACCTCCCCGGCATCCTTCCAGATCATCGTGCTCCTCGAGACCAAGTCCAAGATCCTAGAATGGATTGTCGCCACTCGCTTATCCCTCATCGCCAGGTCCGTCGGCCTCATCAACCCCAACCAATGTGGCTCCTTGATGGGACTCTACACCTTTGATGCCTCTGCTTCCCTCGTCCACCAGGTCCGCTCTCGACAGTGCCCAGGCACTAAGGTCTCCACCCTTTTCCTGGACATTAAGGGCGGCTTCAATAATATTTCTTCTTTTATTCTTTCCCAGATTCTTACCAAACATGGGGTACCTTGGTACCTCATGTCATCGGTTCGTTTCTTTCTTTCTAACCGTCAGTGTAAGCTCCTTTTCCAGGGAGCCCCTGGCATTTACTGTCCCATTCAAGTTGCAGCCCCCCAAGGCTCTCCTGTCTCTCCTTTGTTGTTTTTGATTTATGTTTCTGGCTTACATATTTCAATACCTTGTTCAGTAATTTTTTCATATGTTGATGATTTTTCCGTTACTGTTTCTTCTGCTTCTTACAGGGGGAATATTAGGGCTCTTCAGCAAATTCTTTCCTTACTTTCTAACAGGGCAGCCAGGATTAGCATGTCCTTCTCCATTCCCAAGACAGAGCTTATCCACTGGCGCACTGAAAAGGACCGGTCGGAAGTCTCCAACTCCCCCATCGCCCTTAACGGCATGGTTTTTCAACCCTCCAGCCTGAGGGTCATCTGCTGGCTTGGCTATTGGTTCACACCGACCCTGGAAACCACCACACACTTCCTCAGAAGGCTCAATTGGGCCCAGACCGGCTTCGCTACTGTCCGCCAACTCTCTCCCCTCGGGGCCGGCATGGCACCTTACGCCTGCCACAGACTGGCCTCTAGACTTATTCTTCCAATCCTGTCCTACGGGGCTGACCTGTTTCAACCAATGGTGGTGATGTCAGACAAGATGTCCGCCTTTTGGAACCAAGTCCTCAGATGGGTCACCAACTGCTTTCGGGCAATGCCCACAACCATACTGGCCTGCGAGGCCTGTCTCCCTCCACTCCCCACTATCTTCAGACATAGGAGAAGGATGGCTGCCTTCAGGTTAGCCTGTTCGTCCCCGACCATCAACCCAGCAGCAGCCAGGCTGCCTCCCACTCTCCTGATAGCGGACTCCTCAAACACCCGACACTCCACCTGGGACCCAGTGCTGGTGGGGAGAAAGACAAACTGCATCCCCCTTCCTTGGGACACCTACAAGGCAGAGGCTCCGATGAGGAGACACCTCCCGATTGACTACCTCTGTCACTCCCTCCTTCCAATAGTCCACGGGCTCAGCTCTTTCCCACTCGCCGCCCCCCACCGCATACCCAAGTTGCTCCCTCCAGACAGCCCAGGCACCAAACCCTACACCCAAGTCAAAGCAGAACTGTGCAAACTCCTCCTTCAAGACTGGGCCCTCCAGTCCCCTCCTCCGACTTACAATCGATACCAGCCATCACTCAGGCCCTATGCATTCATGGGCCTTGACAAGTTCGTAACTGGACGGATACATCAGATGAGAGCCGGGAAGAGCTACCTGGTAGCCCACACAACCTGGGAGGACTCTGAGGCCCCCAAGACATGCCCATTCTGTGAGGAACAAGAGGAAACCCAGGACCACGCGATCCTTACATGCCCCTCCAAGGCTTAACTCCGACAACTCCATCTCCCTGGGGTCGACGACATTGGCCAGGACTCTCCAATCTGGACATCCGCTGAGCTCACGCTCACCCTTGCCACCTACGTCAAAGCAATGGGGACAGGCTTCCCACCAACCATGATGGCCCTGTGGGGCCCGGCACCACCCACAACCTCTCCGGATCCTGGATAGGACTGCCTCTGGCTGCCCTGCCATTTTACTTTCCTTGTGTTTTTAGTTAACTTTCCTTTACTATGATTTTTCTAGGTTCGCTTAGGATATTATTTTTCCTTACTAGCTAGATTAGTCACCGTTTGGGGTGCAGTGACGCAATCGTCTAACCAGGAGATCGGGGCCAAGATTTCTTTTGTTATTGTTTTTGGCTTATGGTTTTTTTTTTTTTTGTCATAGCCCTTAAGGCTTTTTTTTCTTTTTTCTTTTTTTTATCTCATATATTCGTTGTTAAGTACAAGAACCTGCATGGAGCCTTAAGGGCTATGCACGCTCCACGCCCTTTACTTTCCTCGTTCTTAAAAAATTACCGCATTCGGCCACCTCAAAACTCCAAACTTTTGGGTGGCAACCATCTCGACACACCAAAATCTGCTTCTCCCTTAGGCTTCACCTATCAGCGTCCCCACCCCAACCCCGCTACAGTCAGCTACTATGGCAGAGTCCAGGTCCTCCTCCCGTGCCTCGAAACGCTCCCAACGCTCTCACCCCTACGCTCGTGGGGAAGGCCCCTCAGCCTCTGGAGAAGATGCTGCCCCCTCCCCAACTGCTTCACCCGGCCCCTTGGACCCCAATCTCCCACTCCTTCGCAACCTCTGCCGCCAGGTCTTTCCCGACCTTCATCTAGACACCGAAACCTTCCCGCCCCTTAACGACGACACCCTCAGAGACCTCTCTATGGGCGAAGCGATAATCATCCCCCTCCTTTGCAGACTCCTCCAGGGTGTAGGCAACGTTGCCGACCGTATCTCCAGCCTCGAAGCACAGAGCCCTCCCCCCAGACCCCCCCCAACCGATGGCCATCAAGGACCCACCCCCAAAGACTTTGCGGCACTCCAGGCGTCAGTCAAAGATCTCACCAACCAAGTCGTGGTGCGAGCCAGCGCCCCCTCTAATGCTCCCCCTCCCCCCCCTGTCCCAAACCGGTCAAGGCCCGCACAGGCCCAACGCCAAGCCCCACCCCCTGCGCCACACCCACCAGCCCCGGCAGCCACCACTGGCTTCGACTGGGACCTCCCTCGTTTCGACTCCGCTCTCAAACAGTGGTACGGCGATCCCAAGGCCTGGGCGGTCAAGTTCCCCAGGTCCTGGGAGGCCGGGTCCTACCGCAAAGGAGACTACGATCTCGACTCCTTCCTCCCTGGAAAAGAGCACCCTAACTTTAAAAAAGAGGTGCCTCGCCAACCCCCCCTACCTGCAACCTATGCCTCTGTCACAGCCGCGCCAGCCGCCGCCGGTGGGAGGTCCAAGAAGGGCAAGAAAAACGCCTCGGCTGCCGAAGTCGCGACGTCCAATGCTGCTGCCCCTGTGTTTAAGGGCCCGCCACCATTGCCCCTGGCTGAACGCCGCTTTTTTGCCCCCCGTATGACCCCCCTCCCCCATGCTGACGCCCAGAGAATAGCTGCGATGGCCCCAGACATCGCCGCCTTAGTGCTCCGAGAAGCCAACTGCCCCCTCCCCCTCAGTTTCACGGCCACCGTGAATGAAAGAGGGTCCTTAACCCTTCTGGCCAAGAACCTCTTCACCCCCGCCACGGACTACTCCCCGTACTACGAGGCCCTAGTACACAGGTTCAATCAATCCTTCCCCATGGGAGAAAACCCCCTCCTCCCCTTCCGCCCTGCCCCCAACGAGGTCCAGCTGGCGATCCACGGCCTCCCTCTCCAGTACCTCCCAGCCGAGAATACTGACCTTTGTGCCTCCCTTCTTCCCACCATCCGCAACGCAGCGGATGTAACGATCTTTTCCGCCTGCTTCCTGCAGCCCGACCCGGAGAAAAGGGCGGCGAAGACAACCTCCTCTGTGATTGTTTTGGTCGCCCCTGCTGACGTTAACAGGATCGGCAACAACATATTCCTCTTCTCTAAGTCCCGCAACGTGGAACGGGCACACTCCTCTAACCGGTTCATGCTGTGCAGGAAGTGCTGGAAGTTCGGTCACTCCGCCCCAGCCTGCAAGGCCGCCCATAACACATGCCCCTTGTGCTCGCTCAACCACCTCCGCTCGGCCCATCGCTGCCCTAACCCCACATGCCCCAAGATGGGTTAAACAAAGGCAGTACCAGCGTGCTGCGTTGCCTCGCCCCTCCGCTGCCCCAATTGCGAAGGCCCTCACTCGGCCACCTTCCCCCAATGCCCAGCAAGGCCACCCAGGTCAGACCCTGCCGACCCCCCAGCACACCCGCAAGGGGACGCTATGGAGACAGCAGAGGACGTTGCCCCGGCCGTAGCCCCAGCCCCGCTGACTCCCCCATCTGCTCCTCCCCAAGAAGAGGAGACTCCAAGACCTGCCCTCCCCCTCCCTGGCTTTCTTCAAGGCAGGGCTCCTAGTGCCCCCCCGGCTTCTACCTTTCTTGGCAGAAGCCTCTTTGATACCCCCCGTGCTCCCCCTCAAGGCGGCCCCTTTGCCGCACCCCAACCCAGACACGTCGGCCCCCCTCCCGCTTGGGCCGATGTTGTTCCCCCTTCCTCACCGGATATTCTTAACCAATGAGTGATACGCCCGACAGCGACACTCAGCCCTCAGGGCCACACACTCCTTCCCCCTTTAAAAAACTCTCCTTTGTTCAACATAACTGCTGGGGAAGCTGGGATGTTTTTCTTTCGTTATTTAACAGCTTTAAATCGCTGCCCACTGCCCCTCATATAGTCCTCCTTCAGGACCCCCCTATTTTTCGTGGTCGCCTGCCTGCTTTTGGCTTTTATAAGGCGTTTGCTCCCTCCTTTTTACCGGGCGCACCCCACAGGGTCGCCTCTTATGTTTCCTTAGATTTTCAACAAGGCGTTTCTGTTTTGCCTTGTTTTTTTGACAAACCTGATTTGATGGCCTTAGATGTTTTTTCCGCTGATGGCCTTTTTAATACTGCACACACACAGCTGAGGCTCTACAACACCTACTTGACTCCTGGACTCACCTCGCTTACGAGATCGGTCCTACCTCCCGAGGTCTTCATGGCCCACCCCTTTCCGACACTGGTGACCGGTGATTTTAACATCCACCACACCCAATCCGACCCACTAATGGCAATCTCCCATAATGAGTATACCACTTCCTCCCCCTACTTTGACTTGGCAAATGACCTCCAGTTCTCCCTCCTCAACACACCCGGCATCTTCACCCGTTTCCCCTTTGACACCGCCAACCGACCGGGAGTCCTGGACCTTGCCTTCGCAAACAGCCTCCTCCAACCCTACTTTGCCGATTGGCATACACACCTCCCATCCACTGGATCGGACCATGTACCGATCACAATTAGCTTTTCCTCTCCCCTTCTAAAACCCCCTCCACCCTGCCCCAACTGGGAAAAGACAGACTGGGCCTCGCTCCTGCCGGCTCTCTCCTCACTAACAATCCCACCTCCACCCCCATACCCGACCGACCTAGCCATGGATGCCTGGCTCCACAGGCACCTCACGACAGTCACCACACTAATTCGGGCCCACACCCCCTCCAAGAGACCCTCTGTTCAGGCTAAACGCTGGTGGACGTCTGAGCTTACCCACCTAAGACAGCTTTATCACTCTGCCTCCCGCGCCCATCGCAAGACCCGCACGACTTCATCCCTCTCGGAGGCCAATGCCCAACGGAACACCTATTTCAGGGCAATCCGGAAAGCTAAATCCTCGCACTACAAATCCTTCCTTGCCGGGGTGACAACCTCCACAGTCTGGGACGCAAGGAGAATGGCCTCCGGCAGACCCGCCGACAGGTTCCCCTCCTTCCCGGGTGCAGAAACCCCGACACAAATCAACTCCTCCCTCCTAGATCACTTCTTTCCTCCCAAACCTCCCTCCCCCTCGGCCGGCTGGCTACGACCGCACGACGACTGCCCCCTCCTCCCCGAAGAAATCTCCAGAGCTCTATCGAAATCCTCCTCCTCCTCAGCCCCAGGTCCCGACCAGATCCCCTATAGCGTCTGGAAGGATGTGAACCGGGCCAACCCCAATATCCTCCTCAACCTCCTCTCTCCCCTCCTCTCCCACGGATATCACCCCACCCACCTCAAAAGGGCCAACGGGATTGTGCTTCCGAAACCAGGCAAGCCTGACTATTCTTCTCCGGCGTCCTTCAGAATCATCGTGCTACTAGAGACCGTCTCCAAGATCCTGGAACGCATCGTCGCCACGCGCCTATCCCTCATAGCAAGATCGGTCGGCCTAATCAACCCCAATCAGTGCGGCTCCCTCTCAGGCCTCTCGACCTTCGACGCCTCAGCCTCCCTGATACATGAAGTCCGATCCCGGCAACGCCCAGGTACCAAGGTTTCCACTCTCTTCCTGGACATTAAGGGAGGCTTCGACAATATTTCTTCTTTTGTTCTTTCCCAAATTTTAGTCAAGCGTGGGGTGCCTAGGTACCTTGTGTCTTGGGTTCGTTCTTTTTTATCTAACCGTCAGTGCAAGCTTCTTTTCCAGGGAGCCCCTGGCGTTTACTGTCCAGTTCAAGTTGGAGCCCCTCAAGGCTCTCCTGTCTCTCCTTTGTTGTTTTTGATTTATGTTTCCGGTTTACATATTTCAATACCTCGCTCTATTATTTTTTCATATGTTGATGATTTTTCTGTTACTGTTTCTTCTTCTTCTTATAGGGGGAACATCAGGGCTCTTCAGCGTATTTTTTCTTTACTTTCTAACAGGGCAGCCAGGATCGGCATGTCCTTTTCCATTCCCAAGACGGAGCTTATCCACTGGCGCACACAGAAGGACCGGTCGGAAGTCTCCAACTCCCCCATCGCCCTTAACGGCATGGTTTTCCAACCCTCCAAGGTCATCCGCTGGCTCGGCTACTGGTTCACCCCAACCTTGGAAACAACCACCCACTTCCTCCGAAGGCTCAACCTTGCTCAGACCGCCTTCGCAACAGTCCGCCAACTCTCTCCACCTGGAGCCGGTATGGCCCCACACGCCTGTCATAGGCTGGCCTCCGGCCTCATCCTCCCCATCCTGTCCTACAGGGCAGACCTCTTTCAACCAACGGTGGTGACGTCGGACAAGATGTCGGTCTTCTGGAACCAAGTCCTCAGATGGGTCACCAACTGCTTTAGGGCAACACCCACAACCATTCTGGCCTGCAAGGCCTGCCTTCCCCCACTCCCCACCATCCTCAAACACAGGAGAAGGATGGCCGCCTTCAGGCTGGCCTGCTCGTCCCCGATCATCAACCCAGCAGCGGCAAGACTGCCCCCCACTCTCCCCATCGCAGACTCCTCCAGCATCCGAAGCTCCACCAGGGGCCCAGTGCTAGCAGGAAGGAAAACGAACTGCATTCCGCTCTCTTGGGACACCTACAAGGCCGAGGCTCCGATGAGGAGGCACCTCCCGATAGACTCCCTTTGCCACTCCCTTCTTCCAATAATCCGCGGGCTCGGCTCTTTTCCGCTCGCTGCCCCCCACTTAATACCCGAGCTGGTCCCGCCAGACGGCCCGGCCACCACACCGTATGCACAGGTCAAGGCAAAACTGCGCGAACTCCTACTCCAAGACTCGGCCCTCCAGTCGCCCCCACCCACTTACTATCCGTACCAGCCATCACTCAAGCCTCACGCCTTCATGGGACTCGACAAGTTTGTGGCTGGCCGGATACACCAAATCAGGGCCAGGAAGAGTTACCTGGCCGCACACACAACCTGGGAGGACCCTGAGGCCTCCAAAACTTGCCCATACTGCGAGGAACAAGACGAAACCCTGGACCACGCAATCCTCACCTGCCCCGCCAGGGCCGAACTCCGACAGCTCCATCTCCCTGGAGTCGAAGACATAGGCCAGGACTCCCCAATCTGGGCGTCGGTGGAGCTCACGCTCGCCCTCGCCAGCTACGTCAAAGCCACGGGAACCGGCTTCCCACCATCCATGCCAGCCCTTCGGGCACCGGCACCCACCATAACCACACCGGACCCTGGATAGGACCACCTCTGGCTGCCCTGCCATTTTTACTTTCCTATTGTTTTAGTTAGCTTTCCTTTAGTATGATTTTTCTAGGCTCGCTTAGGATGTTATTTTCTGTACTAGCTAGATTAGTCACCTTTTGGGGTGCAGGGATGGAATCGTCTGCTACGGAGATCGGGGCTGAGGTTTCTTTTGTTATTGCACCTGCTTTATAGTTTTGTTTTTGTCATAGCCCTTAAGGCTCCACACAGATTCTTGTACTTAACAACGAACTCATGATTTAAAAAAAAAAAAAAAAGAAAAAAAAAGAAAAAAAGAAAAAAAGAAAAAAAAAGAAAAAAGAAAAAAGCCTTAAGGGCTATGTATCCTCCGTCCCCGCTACACCTCCAGTCATTGAAATTTATTACCTATTTGGGAATGACTCAACACCAGGGCTGAGAGCGAAATCATCACCACTTTTTCTCTCCTCACCCCCGCCTAGGGGGGGTCAGGAAGAACACTTTCATCAGCAAAAATATTATCTTGGACCCGGTGCGTCCTGTGCGTCTGACGCACAGGGTGCCCGTAACGATAACCGTTAACCAGGACGTACTGTCGAGCCGACGTCGCGTCCTGACGTCAGGTCGTGCGCCTGGTGCGTCCTGACGGTATCCGGGCACGGACCCCTACACCAGGTGCGCCCTGACAACGTCTGATTCTGCGCTCTTGCGTCCTAACAACGTCTGATCCTCGGGTGTTGCATCCTAACAACGTCTGATTCTCAGATGTTGCATCCCAACACCATCTGATCCTAGCCTGTTGCGTCCGGACGCTACTTGATCCTAAGCTCTTACATTGTGGCGACACCTAATTCTGGCGTCTTCCACCCTGACGTCGCATCCTCGCCTGTGTGCATTGGGATTCCACGATACTCACGATGCGCGCCCTGGCGCCGCCTATCATCAATCTTTTCCATCCAGATTCTTTCTACATGACGCTCCTCTCGTCTGGATCCCCCCCTGCATACACAATGCGCCAGATTTCACCTTGACTGCGACATCTCATCTTGATGCTACTACTTCATGTCTGGACCTCCTCAGGATGCCTTCCGAAGTCTGGTGAATTACCCCTGATGCCGTCTGCACGTTGCGCCCGGTATTGCCCAATCTTCCCAACTCCCTCCTGATATCCGATATACTACATTGTGATTGCCCTGACACCCTCCGGATGGCTGCTTTTCATAGATTCTACGGTGAATATCGCCCTGATTATTCCTTTGCACTACGTCCTTTAGTTTCTATTGTAGTCTCATCATAGTAAGCTAAATCAAATCTATTACACATAATCTTTACATGTTCTTAATTCCCCTTAATCACCCTGGATGACGGTCCCAC
>ML120661.1:0-37805 GCA_003788595.2 Choiromyces venosus 120613-1
AAAGTCTATCTCCTCTGAGCAATCATCTAGGTACATTAATGATGTGGAACTTGGAGGTGTATCAAGCTTGTTCAGAAATGGTCCTGAAAATAAACTTGCAAATAGCATTCTGCCATATATAATTAGCATTTTTTTCACACTTAGACTGCTAGGAAATATCTACACTTGCTTGGATGATCGTGGTTTTATGTAACTTTAGTATGGCTTCACATAGCTTCATTCTCAATAAAGTATGGAAGGGAATGTCAATATTTAGGAGGTTAAATTATTATATGTAGCAACTCTTAATGTCACTTTCTGATCAGGATACTAGTATTCTACCTTCAGTGACAATACATGATAGGAAGTATTTAGACAGAGGTTGTAAATACAGATGAACTTGAAGGGATGATCCACTATCTCTACTAACCATGTAATCTCCAGATTTAAAGTCAAAATCCCTTATGAAGAATTAGTTTCATAGGTTAAGATAATTGTGAATAACAGTTAATATGATGCACCCCATTGCATAGAGTGATCCTATATTACATCAGGAAAACACTAATCTTTCTTACAAGATTTGACACATAATCTGAACATCATAGGTGTGGAAGAGATAGTGGATTACTTGTAATTTTCTGATCCTTGCAAGCACAGCTGTTATTACATATATGCAAAAGATCAGCTAGACCCTCAAGACTTTAGTAGTATACAATAGCAGCTGTATTGGTAAATGTCAGAAAATTACGAGTATAACATAGTTGGAACTGTTATTACCCATAATGTAGTTATTACACAAAGAAATTTATAAAAGAGCAACCAACACCACCACAAAAGATCCACACCAAAATGCTGAAATATATCCACAAAAAATAAAAGGCGTATGATAACTACAAGAAGTAGCTACAGAATACTATTGTTAATATCAAATCTAACCCCTATGCAAAGCTTAGTCATGTTGCTGTCCATTATGGAACAAATTGCAAAACCTTATGCAATAGACTCAATAGCAAGACAAAACCTATATGTAAAGCTCATGAGGATCAAATGACTCTCATACCAATGAAGGAGAGTAGTGGTTTAGAGTTAGTCGAAAAATGAGATGCTCTCAGCTTTCCTCCAAAGCACAAAGAGCTGGTTTGAATGGTCATAAATCTCCACAATTTCAGTCATGAAGGAGATACAACAATTCAAAACCTTTGAGACCATTATGTCAACCAAGTTTTGGATGGACAAAAAGATGTGGGTACTTTGGTCTGTAGAGCAATGAACCATGGCCATTTGCTGGTTCAGAATCCAGAAACATTAGAAGATTTCTTGAAACAGATTCAGGAATCCATTATAAATCAGAAAATTGATCCAGAAGACTTCTAAAACTTTGACAAGAAGGGATTTCAGATAGGAAGGAGTGGAGGACACAATGAACTGTTAATATCTTGAGTTTGGGTTAAAAATTTAGGCAAACAAATACAGCAAGGGAACTGGGAGTAGGTAACTTTAATCAAAGCTCTTTCTACTATAGGGAAGGTACTACCAGCATTTAATATCTATGCAGGCAAAGCGCACTATGTTGGATAGTATGGTGGGTGGGTATGGTGGGTCAGGGATTGATGGCAGGACATACTTTAGCTTTACAAACAATGGCTAGACCCATGATTGCATTGGTTCAAGGTGGTTGAAGGAGCATTTTAATGTTTTTGTACCCCCATCAAAGCCAGGAAACAATCACCTCCTACTCTGTGACAACTACTCTTCTCATGTCATATATGAGTTTCTTGAGTTCTGTTTAGAAAAAAGTATTACCTTATTCTTCTTTCCTGCTCATGCTCTGCATATTTTACAACATCTTGATGTTGGAGTATTTGGACCTTTGGCTGATTACTATGCCCAAGAAGTTGATTCCTGGATAGTAATCCAACCACCACACACTTCACTACTCAAGGGTGATTTCATCTCTATGTGTGAGAGAGCATCACAGAAAGTATTCACTAGTTCAACTATTCATGCTGCCTGGGCTGGATGTAGCATCCAAACACTGAATAAAGTTCACATTTTAATAGACTCAAAAGTCACAGTAAGTCATCAGAAACCTACAAATCAATCCTTTACAACAGCACATAACCTCTGCGCCTTGCCCCAATATATACCTATGAGTTAGGGATGGAAGATTTGTGGTAACCTTGCTTCAAATCTTGAAGATGCAATCATCCCAATTAAGGACTTACAAAAAAGTCTAAGAAAAGTAGAAGCAGATGCAATCATCACACACAAATAGCTTCGACAGTTCATGGTACATGATAAGTCAGCCCAGAAGAGTAGAAACGTTCTTTCTCATGTACACTATATTACACAGGAAGATTTAATAGAGGCTAGATATGGTGTAGTAGATTCACTCAGACATGGGTATAAAGAAGTATTAAAAAACAAAAGTTGTTGGAAAAGTAAAGGTACAGCAAGTAGTGGAAATTCCTAGTTTATGTGAATCTGATGAAGAGTTAGTTATGGTATCCTCAGATCCTAGAGAGGATGAAGATTTTGAAGAGATAGATGCTGGGAGCAAGGGAAGTGACTATTCTCCAGCATAATCTAATGTTCTGAACTATTCTACTCAGTTGTAAATCTCCCTTACTGCCTCCTCTGTAGATGAAGCTTCTTCCACCAAAGAACCAGCACTAGATACTATAATCCCATTGAGAAGATCTTGTTGGAATCAGCCTTCCCCTAATTAGTCTTTAATATAGTTTCACTCAAACTTCTTACTTCAAATTTATTCAATTGGTTCCAGTATTTCTTTTATATAATACAAGATATATAAACTGTATTACTACTGAATTACAGTTTAAGACCTATTAAATTATTAATGTGGTGGCAATTTCTGGTAATGTGATCAAAGTTACACATAAAATATTCTTTGGGTAATAACTACACCATGGGTAATAACACCACCAACCATGTTAAGTATTTTTATGGTACTAACTGCAAGTGGGTATATATGGTAGATCTTGTTTGGGAACCAGGGAGCACATTTTTTTGTTTTTCTAGTTGCATTGGGGAGGGAAAATACAAGTCAGGGTTCAGGAATTTACTTGCTACAAGTAGTGTACTCATGCATGGAATTCATTAGTTTTTGCTGTTTACAAGAATGACATGATAGATGGAAATGATGATGATGTAGCAGGTACATTTTTGTACATTTTCATTAAGATACTGTTGAAATTCACGATACTTCTATACTGCTGTAATGTTAGTCGGTGTTGCACAAGAAAGAGAGATATTACAGGATTAGTGTATTTGGGACATTGTTTGATATGTTACACTAAAGGATGCAAGGAAAGGTAGTTAGTGGTAGCAGGAATGTTTGAGAGGTTTCAGGAATTAGCTAAGGATTAAGGATGTCATAGATTAAGAGTTTGTTTGAGGATGAGACGAATTGGTGTCAGACTATGACAGTTAGGAAACAGATAAGAAATGGTTAGGAAATGCAGGAAGAAGCAGGAAGGTATTAGGACTGTCGGAGAATAGTCAAGGGGAAAGGGAGAATGTTTTAGTAGAAGTTTGAAGGAGCTGATCGGAGGACCTTGTGGAAGACTGGGAGAGAGCACAGAAGTCACTATAGATGAGGATAAGAGAAAATATTGTTAAGTGACGATTTGTTATATAAAGGACACCTCCGGTAGCTTAGATAGAACAAGACACAAGACAACGAGCAAAGAATTTCCTACACAATCCTACCTAATTTTATTAGATACTGCATCTATTATTTAGACACAAATAGTAGGTTTGGATGGCTGGAGTAGACCGCTGGTATGAAAACACCAGATCCGGTAAAGACTATTGTTACTTTTCTTTTTTCGTAATGTTCACTCTTTTCACTTGGTTGTAAGTAGACTTACATGCCCGGGTGGGAAGAGATGAGTGAATGAGTATAAAGAAAGGCAGAAAGTGAAGAGAAAGGAAAAAAGACTAAAAGCAATCAACAAGAGCTCTATCCCCATACATCTGACCCAGAAAAGGAAAGGAAGAAGGGATGCAGAAGACAGGAAGAAGATACTGAACCCGATGAAATGTAGAAAGTAGAAGAAAAAGGAAAAAAGACTAAAAGCAATGAACAAGAGCTCTATCCCCATGCATCCGACCCAGAAAAGGAAAGGAATAAGGGATGCAGCAGATGGGAAGAAGATACTGAACCCGATGAAATGCGAACTATGGGAATCCTAAAAATACTAATAAAATATAAAACAGGGAATCAGAAGAGGAAAAGGGGTTTTTTTAAGTAGCAAGGGAGTTTTTTCTTTTGTTTGCCCACCACTCTACGACATGAGAATCCTTCTCTTTTCCTTTGCCGATCTACCAAAGTATTATTATCATCTCTCTTGTGGAATGCGTTTCATCATAACATTACCTTATGCACTATCCGTATATCTTTGACACTTGAGCAGTGACCAGTACGCGGCACGAGTTACATTCGTAGACTCCCCGATTAAATAGTTCACCTTGGGGTCCGACCTTTTGAATGCCTGGATGAAATCTGCAAATCTTTTGTAGAACTCGTCGGTGCCAGTTTTATCGTTGTCGGCTCGCACCCCGGCGTGAAGATTCAGGATGTCGATTGTTTCCTTGTGCGCTGGAGAAGTTAGCCTTAATACTTAAGTTGAGATATGAGATAGCGAGGGTTACTCACTAATCTTCTTTACATCCGAAGGGTGCATTCCGTAAAGTTCCTCAAACGCATACGTATCGTGTCTTCCTTCTACGCCCTCGTACAGTAAGGCATCCACAGCAGCATCTCCTCCATGTGCTGTTATATTGCCCTCTCGAATGATATCAAGATCCGACTGTGTCATGTCGTCTAGTTTGTCCCGCTTAAAGGTGCTGATAAACCTATTCCGTACCCGTCTATACTCCTGTCCAGCAAGCCTCAATGTAGACACATGGTCTCTCAGCTCATTGACCTCGCCTTTAAGGTCCTTGACCTCGCCTTTAAGGTCCTTCACCTCGCCCTTAAGCGAAGCGAGCTCTGTAGGAAGACCGGCGAGACCAAGGCCGCGGGGATTACCGACGTAAAGTTCTCCCATCACAATCTTAACATCAAGTTCCTCCTCTTCTAGTGCCTGTCCGAATGCATCTTTGGCATCTCTCTTTGTCTCTTCCTCACTACTGACCTTCGATTGGGTAACCAGTATAGCGTCACACTTTGGATCCTCTTGATCCTCCGGTGAACTCTCCTCGCGGTCCTTATGGTCCTTTAGACGCTGGATCAGCTCAGGAATTTTCCCCCTATGGTCAAGTCTGGCAGCCTTGCATTGCTTCTGAAGGTCCTTCAACTTGGGGGGCATGATTGTTGTCCGGTTTTTGGTTGCTAAATCAGAAGGTTGAAAAAGCTTTGTCACTTCTCCCAGACGAGGCAAACCTGCTCCTCTTAAGTTATACTAAACCTTGCCTGCACCAAGCATAATCTTGCGCCAAGCCTCCACGTCATCGTTCCGCCAAGCTTCCCTTACAGCGTTCAGGACAATCCCTGCTTCCAGAAGGGGAGAAGGCGATATTTTTCCACCAGCAACATGGTGTATGACCAACTACTTGTGCCGTACACCATGAAACCAACTGACGAAAATCAATCAAACTCCCCCCCTAAGCCTAAATCAGAACCGGATGAGTCACACACTAGCGCCCTGACATCCTTGTCTTGGAGCAGAATACCGGTGTGGAGGAGGTATTGGTTTTAGGGCTTGGTCACTTTATTTTCAAGGGTATTTGCCCCTGCATAGTTTAGGGGTTAGGGCGATGGCTTGGCACACACAGTTCTGCATAGTGGGGGCGTGACTTTGTTTTTGTCCTTAGTATAGATGACAACCGTAGCCAAGAACCTAGCTAAAACAACACACCCCTCATATAGAAAATTACACTTTATTATTATCACTTTTACTACGGTCTATCTCAGTGGTTACACGGCATATCGTTTGGTCAATTCTGCACCCCTCTAGTATCCGGTTTAGAGGAGGGTCACAAATAGGGGAAATCACGAGGGCTCTACTCGGTCGAACACACCATCCAACCTGGGTCCTGTAGGGAACCCAATGCAACACCGGTACCATAATCTGGTTACACGTCCTAGGCAACAAGTACCGTACATACCTGAAAATTTGCGCTTGAATTTAAAATCTTTCCATTTCGGACTATCTACCATAAAAGTCCTTGCGATTCGCTCTCTCCATGAGGTCGCTAATCTCATAGCTTTGACTTGAGAAGGATTAGTGCTCTCCAGACATGGGTATAGCCTGAGCCCTTTGGCCATGTCTGATCTCATTAACTGGTTTTCGCAATTCCGTCAACTTGCCAAACTAAACCTATCGTGGGCTGATATCGCAATTTACAGGGATCTTATTGACTTGACTGAGACAGCGAATGACAAGGATTTTTACGATAGTCTACAGTATCTACGACTCATCAGGCCTAATTCTATGCTCCTGCAAAACAACCACCACGGTGTCCTTATGTACTCAACACTGCCAAAGTCACCCACTCTAGTAGCCGCAATGGGAACTCAGAGCAGTGGTAGCCAGGAATACATCCACCCCATCACCTCCTAACTACCACCACCCACACCACTGACAAAACCAACCGAATAAACCCCAAAAACAAAATAAAATCTCCCCCACACACCCCAAAACAAAAGAAAACCCTCTAAAACCCTCGTCAAACAAAACAGTCTCCCCAAGCACCCTCCCAACTCCCCCGCCCCAACCCTCATCACATCCCCCTCCGGTCCCAACTACCCCTCTCATATACTCCACCCTAAACTACCTTGATCCACCCCCA
Source organism: Choiromyces venosus 120613-1 (assembly GCA_003788595.2). Lineage (NCBI taxonomy): Eukaryota > Fungi > Ascomycota > Pezizomycetes > Pezizales > Tuberaceae > Choiromyces > Choiromyces venosus. Next base: position 6,799 of record ML120661.1, read on the forward strand.
TCATCCACCCGTGCTAGCCCAGCACTGTACTGCTCGTACAAACACCACCCACGAGAGGATCCAGATTATCGCTGAACATGCCCCAAATGTTCTGAATTCCGGTCCGGTAAGATATCATATTGCGCGAGATTTTGGTGTAAACAATGGATTGTGATTGATAGGTACTTATTGGTATAAATTGGCCTATGAGAAACGCTCCCTGAGGTGGGATTCTACCGTCTAACTGGACCGAAATTGCCGCTTCATAATCGCCATCATCCCCGAGCATTGCCTGTCTCCATGCCTCTTCCTGCAGTTTCGTGGTTGCATTGATGATGTCATCCATTTTCCATTGCTCGTCGTCTCCAGGTTTATCAGGTTGTTCCTTGTAGAAGCTAATGTTGGTCACATTCCTTCCCTTCGCAGTGACAACTTTCACATCTCTCTTATCAGTGAGGGCCTCATGGATTGCAATCATAGCGGCCTGTGCTGTTCCTCAAGCCAAGGAGTTCTGTGATGACCACTTAGATGGTTAGTAGTCTTCAAGGCCAATGTATGCAGATCATCCTACCAGTATTAGGTATCACAATAGACCAATTGATTGTCGACACCATTAGTTTGAAGATCTCAGGTTGGCTGAGTAGTATATTGGTATCAACGACCGAAACCTAGACAAACTATGAGTGTTGTTCAATAACTATTGGGTTTGTAAAACATATCGTAAAGTTCTCTTTGAGAGATTTTGGCCTCTTTGCAACTACTTGTTTAGGCTCCTCTACAGAATCAGTAGCCTTACTCACGGCCTTTAATCGCGACTTGAGCTAACACTGCTGTTGTTTGAGACATCTGACTTCCTCCGACTGGCCCACGAGTACATAGCCGTCATCCTCTGACTTGTTCCCATCGCTGGCCATGTCTATATCGGAGTCCTCCAAAGTTGCTGTCATTCTTGACCGGCACAATTCCTGCTAACGAGCAATCATCGCTTCTAGCTTTTGGTGCTCTTCAATTCTCGTCACCAAAGCCACGTGAACTCGAAATTTCTTATCGGTGTAGACCAAACATTCACCATTCTTGGCAACCATCAGGTTAGTAAACTATAAAAAAGAAAGCAACGAGAAGACATCTTACAGTAGCAACTTGAGTGGCAAGCTGCAAGATATGCTCAATATGGACATTCTCCAAAGATAGCACCTCTACTGGATGCTCTTCTGCACCCACCAGTGCATCTTCAAACCAATCATTATGTAAGTACTTCCATGCCCATTCAAGACCTCGTAAAGTCTAACCTCCATTGCAGGGAAGCCCCCCTGGGTTTGGAAGCACAAATGGCACTTACGCCAAGGGAGATTCTGAGATCTGATGCCCATCGGACTCTTGTGGGATGATTGATAGCGTGAATTACAGTCATTTCTTCCCTCGTTGCTGGACACCCGACCAATATCTCAGATATTTTTGAACACTGAGCACAAAACTTGCCTGCTGGTGCAGGTTTATCCACCTCCAGTATTCATCTGATTGATAGGAATCGGGTGCAATGCAATGCAACAATCAAACAGACCCACCCAATTTTCGGATTGCTTTTGTTTTTTTTCTAATAGGAGAAAAAAGAAATAGAAAAAAAGAAACATGTCAGTAGAGAAAGTTCCTCTATATACATCTGGAGTATATATAGTGCCTGTTTTTTCCATATTTGCCTGGACGCAGACATCTGGTTTCAGTTTCTTTGATAAAGTTGATCTTTCTTCTTATCCCTCTCTCGTAATCACAGTATTGTTTTTTTGTGGGTATAATAATCCCGGCTGTAGATTTCGTGATTCTGAATCCGTTTTTGTTTCTGATTTCTGAATTCACTTTTGTTCGCACACGTCTGTTTTTGTTATTTTTGTCTTTATTCCACTGTCTTTTTGTTTTATTAGTTCCATTTTGTTCTCAAGTATCCAATATAGGAAGTTACAGTAATGATGTAAAATGCTCTGAACCTGCCTGTAAGCGAAAGCGAATATAGGTGACAGGTGCAGCACCTCATCAGAAGTGTTCCTGATCACCTTACTAAGCAATGGCAACTCACTAAATGCCACCTCACCAAGTTGATCGTGACCATACCTGCTACCTATTTTCACAACAGTGTCGTGAAAATCTATAACCTCCTTTTAATAATTTACCCTTTCTCTGCATTTCCAATGGTTAATTGATCTGGATATATATCAAAAAAACAAAAGTGAAACCCAAAAACTGCCCAAAGATAAATGACCAATGTTGAAAAAGGCATGATTATCGGATTTTTCTACTGCCTCTGCAATATTGCCCGTGTTGCTCAAATTATTGGACAGCCATGGACAACCATTAAAAGCTTCCTTGCTCATGCATGTGAGTGTCTATCACTAGATAATCTTCCTCACCCTGGTCGCACACCTATTCTCAGTCAGTGACATCACAGCACAATCATCCGGGCAGCCAAATCCAACCAGAAAATGAAGAGATTAGATTTCAGGGATAAATATACACCAGGTGTTTCTCTTTCTACTGGTTTGTACCCCATGAGTGATAGGACATGATTCTCTAACAAATTTATAGTAGATAGAGTACTCAGAGAAGTCAATATCAAGAAATGGCTGGCCAAATCATGACCAAAGTTGAAGCCTGAGCATATTGCTAAGAGATGGAAGTGGGTTCAAGTTACAGCTTATAAGAATTGGACAGCTGAGGATTTTGAGAGAGTCATCTGGAGTGATGAGTGTAGTGTGGAGAAATCCAAGGATCTAAGGCAGCAGTAGGTTTTCAGAGAACCTGGGGAGCAGTGGATTGCAGAGTGCATCCACCCAAAGGAAAAGGATAAGGGTATTTCACTTATGGTATGGGGGTGCTTTTAGGCAAAGAGAAAAGGTCCTTTGGTTCCTATTACCCAAAATATCAACAAGACCAGGTATGTTAGACTCTTAAGAAGGTATCTTTTTCCTATATTTCATCAAATGATTTCTTTTGGTATGCAGCTTGAAGATATTCTTTTTCAGCAAGACAATGCTCCTGATCACAAGGCTTATAATGTTATGGCATGATTGGAGAGAAATTGTATTGAAGTGTTGGAACACTACCCTTACTCCCCTGATTTAAATCCTATTGAGCATGCATGGGTTGAGCTTAAAAAGTGATTACACTAGCAGTATCCAAGGATTGGATATACCCCAGGAGGAAAAGAAGCTGTTAAGAACAGGCTTGCACAAGTATTACATTTGGTCTGGGAGACAATTCCTGAGGAGTTTTTTGAAAAGTTGTGGAAATCAATGCCTCATAGAGTAGCTACAGTATTGGAAGCAAAGGGAGTTTATACAAAGTATTAGCTAGTTTTATTTATTATTTTCTTACCCTAAAATATATATAGTAGATGATTGATCATTGATCATTGTTGATTGTTGAGGAGGGGATGCGGAGTGAGCGCATGTGCCTGTTGACAACCCCACAGTCGACCCACCACATTATGGCACAACCGCAATTAAACATGCCTCAGATCACGAACACTTCTGATGAGAGGCTGTATGTAATTGACAGCCAATTATTCAAACAGTTTTGAGTGATCTGGGATAAGAAGTCATTTCGCGATGGGCCAGTAAGGTATACAGCTTGGCCCCCACCAAGATTCACTCAGTTGGGTTTAGTGGAGGAGAAAGCCATATTTTCCAACATTTACCTAGTGTACAACCAACTACACCATGAAACCAGATTACTTTATTGGCTCACATTGTCACTTATTGTACATTGACACATGAACCTTTCTCAGAAAAACCCTAACCTTGGATTGCAAGGTAACTGTTGCTTGGGAACAGGGCAGTATTTAGGGTGCATCTAGTTGCTCTCAGGTTTCCAAAATGCTAAAATGCAAAAAGAGAGGTTGCATCCTTCAAGTGTAGTTTTTCCAAAGTTGCATAATGGGTCCAGATGAATGCCACAGTAGCTTGTCTGGTTGACACATTCCTTAATGCCAAGAAATAAACTTTAAAATGAACTTTATGTAATATCTGTAATAATCATGTCAGATTAAGAACCATCTACTATTATCAACATTCCCTAATACTTTGAACCTCTTATTTTTCACAACATTGCCTTTTCTGAAAATTGAGAACAAAATGAAATGGGGAAGGTAAAATAGAAAGAAGCTATGGTGGATACCCTACTACAGATCCTGTATGAGCAAGTATTACAGGGTAAGCAAGCTGAAAATGAGTTCAAAAAAAAGCCCTGGAATGCAGTGAAGGAGGGATTGAACAGAGCATTTCAAATTGATCTGGAGGCCACACAGCTGAAAATGAAATGGTTAAATGTATGTTAAATAAAACTGATTTAAATATATATAATAGAAGAATAGAACTTACAATATGGAATAGCGAAAAAGAGATTATAATATTTATACCATGATTAAAAGCAATTCTGGTTTCAGATGGGATAGTCAATGGAGTATTCTAACAGCACCCAATAGCATTGGGGATGCCTACCTCAAAGCACAACGTGAAGCAGAGAAATTTCAATCTAAATTCCTGGCAAATTACCTGATTCTTAATGAGCTTTGCATAAACCTATCAGCAACTGGAGAATATGCGCTTTCTACAAACATCACATTTCGATCTGATTTTCCCTCCCAAAAAAGTCAACAAAGTGAGAACGAATCCAGCACAATACAGGCCAAATCCCATTTTCTACTAACTATACCATTAGAGTTCAGTACCCATGGAGAGATAACTGCTGCGGAAATGCTTACTGGGGGAGGTGAGGGAGGGGAACAAAGGAGTGGAGGAAGTATAGATGGTGGAGAGGAGGGTAGTTAGCTTTCTCTAGAGAGAAGAGGTGATGAGAGGAAGGAGGAGGGTGATAGGATGGAGAATATTGATGCAGGAGGTGGAGTAAAAAAGAAAACAATGAAGGGGAAAAAACAGAATGCAGCAGAGAAGGAGAGTGAAGATAAAGAAGAGGAGGCAGAAGAAAGATTAACTGCTGAGAAGAAGGTTAAAGCTGAGTGGAAGACAGTGGGGCATGCAATTACTCAAGCACTAGACCATCATAGAGGAACTACACAGACTATTTAGCGCTAAAAGGCCAAGTTAGCAGTTAAGAAAGTTCAAGCTGAATACTCATCAACATTATCAACAGATGAGTTAGTTAAAGCTTTTATTGTCATGGAAAATGAAGTGAAAGCTTCAATTCTTATTGCACTAAAAGCTGGAGAAGCACAGGGTAAGTGGTTGCATGAAGCTGTAAATAGTATTTGATTATTTTCATTATTTTCTTCTTCTTGTTTTTCTTTTTTTCTTTTTCTTATTTTATATTTAGTTATTCTATGATACTTTATTGTTTATTCTTACTTTTTTTGACTTCTTTCGATAATTATCTTATTTCCTCATTTAACATCTCATTTACTCTGCAAGGTATTTAATTTTTAATTTTTTTCTTTCATTTTCTTATATAGCAAATATGAATGTCTTTTTCTTTAGTACTATTGGAGAGGTTCTTAGTTTGGTACTGTCAGACACATCAATAGACATGCTGTATTAGGCTATTTTTAAAGTAATCAGATTGTGAGTTTCCTGACTCTCGGGGTAAGTTGCAGCTTTACACTTAAAATCAGGCCTAGGCAGATGCATTAGTTATACCATAATTGTTATACCATAATCAGATTACATACCTTTTACTATTCTAAATACTTAAAAGATTGCCTAGTAGATGAGGTAGATAAGTCATAATGGGCTTGCATTATAGATTTGTTAGAAAGTTAGGGCTCGTAGCAATAATTGTTGCATTTAACAGGAGTATTTGACTTGATCTTGAGAGATGGGACAAGGAGTGGATGAGAAGTAGACAAGAAGCATACAAGAAGTAGAAATTATGTACAGATTTTGTCTCTCTGGATTTTTAGTTTTGTTTGCCTCAGCCAACTATTGTTTTGTGCCTTCCACCATTCAGAAAGTTCCCTCCAAAACAATCCTCTTTTTTCCTCTTTCTCCCTTGAGTTCTCAATTGAGTTTTGACTCCTCATTTTACATCTAAGATATATGAAGAAAAACAGGTATTATCAGAGACATTTTTACCATCAAATCTCCTCTCACGAGTATCATACTAGGCTATTAGCATATACTCATGAAAGAACATCAAGCCTAAAGAAGGCAGAACAGTACCAAGAGATGCATTCTCTGTGAATATTGCTAATGGATATAGGTGACTGTAATAGGTAGCTATAAATATATGCTTAGGATCTACTATCTGTGCCATTAAATCAAGCCCATATAATTTGTTGTAATGTACTCATGGGCCATCCATAAGTCTAACAGTATATTATAATTTTTAGTACTTGTGCCAAGGTGGTGGCATTCGGCCGCAACCCTCATATGTTCGCAGGCTCACAACCGGGGGCACTCTAACAAGTGCCTGACAGCTCAACAGAGCTTGTGGCTTACTATAGTAACTTTGTGGCTCAACACAACTTCGTGGCTTCATAGGACTTTTATGTTTAATATCACTATGAGGCTTAATACAACCTTGTAGCTAAATATATTTAGAGTTTAAATATAGCATTCTATTTTATATCAAATTCCACAACCTTGCATGTTCCTTAATCCCCATCATGATCAGCCTAGATGTTTTCTTTTCATGTACTCAAGCCAAATGCCTTCCTTTTACCTGTGCCTTTATCTCATCAAGGAAAGGTTTATGCTCTGCTTGCTTTATCAATTTCCTTGCATTTTGTGCCTTATGCAACTGCTGTTCTACCTTTTCAACCTCAGCATCCTCCCTCCTTTTCACTATATCACATACCTCAGAAGCATATTACACTCTACCTTTTTGTATATGCCTTCGACTTTCAGTTCTCCTCCTTGCATTCCTTGCTTGCTCTGCAGTGCAGATATTTTCCAAGTGTTCCATTGCTAATGCACCTGATTAGGTTAAGGTCAAGCCACCTTATAGTATGAGCTTAACCCTTTCCTGGAATTCTAGTGACAGATCCTTTACATCATGCTGTAATTCGTCACCCTGGGTCTTAAGGCTTGAAATTGTAAGTGGAATACTGAAGGTAGATCCAGATGATAGTGTTGCAAGTCAGCCAGGTGTAGGAGCAGCTTCACAAAGCTTTGAAATAACAACATCAGGATTGTATGTAATAAGTCCTGTAGTCCTGAAAGTAGATCTGATAGTTGATGTCTTGAAAGTTTGGTGATGTATTGAATCGATCTTATCCAGAAACTCACATTTCTTGAAGTCCCTACATCCCATTCGAGTTGCTGGCTCTACAGCCTCAGTGTGATAATGCTTGTATGGTTGAAATACTACCACATCCAATGGCTGAAGAAGATGGCCTGAATGAGGAGGCAGGCAGAAAACAATAATCTTATGCTTATCACAATAGTCAAGAAATTGTTTTGTATTACAGGAGCCAAAACCATCCAGGAGTAACAGTTGATAAGCTCCTACCTGTCATTCACCTGAGTACCATTCAAAATAGAAAAGCCGGTTTATTGTCAACTCATCATTATTGTAGCCAGTTTCTGATGTCGCAACAAGGTAATGATCTGGTATGCTAGTGATTGTATACCACAACTCTTGGTATATAATGCCAGGGACAATAATCATTGGAGATAATACTGCCCTATCACTACTAATCATTTCACAAACAGTGACGAGCTCTCGATTGGTTGAACTAGCCAAGTAAGCTTGCCGATTTAGATCTCAAGTAATGATCCATTGATCTCGTGCTATTTCAATGCGAAAGCCTGTTTCATCAAAGTTGTACTTGTCACTAGGCTGAATGCCATACTCTTCACAAACAGCAAGATTCTTCTCAAACCAAGCTCAAATATTGTCAGGCTGGTGGGTATTTTTTTCGATCAACATCGATTGTTTGTTGCTTTCTAATAAAAGACTTTGGATGACGATTTAGGAACTACTGGGACCAGTGATCACTTACAAATGGTACTGGCTGTGGACCAGCATGAGCATGTTGGAGAATTGTATTTGCACAGCCAGTAACTACTTGCAGCTGGGCACTTGTACCAACTTTATCTAGACGTTCAAGATACTGACAAACAGCCAGTTCTTGGTCATCAGAAAGCTTGTGGTTCATTCCTGGTCGATGTTGTCATGACTGACGACCCTGTAAATGAGCTCGAAGTCTTATTACTGGTATTTTGTACTTGCGAGCAATTGCGACAGTATTTGGATGCTTATTTTCCCTTGTTTCAATGAAGGCAATAGTAGCCTGAATTTGGATTTCAACATCCTCATAAGGCTCGACCTGTTGGCTTGGTAGAATATAGGTTAGTGCTGGTGGCATTGTTTGTTGTGGTGTGGATGGTATTGTATGTTAATAAGAAGAGCTTCTTTTATACTGTAAAGTTACATTAATTTACAAAGTCCTGTCAAGCCACAAAGTTGTGTTGAGCAACAAAGTTACTATAGTAAGCTACAAAGCTCTGTTGAGCTATCAGGCACTCTTTAGAGTGCCCCTAGTTGTGAGCCTAGGAACATGCGGGGGTTGCGGCCGAATGCCACAACCTTTGCATGAGTATATTATGATATCGAAATTCATTTTCGATGATAGTTAGTGATGGAATGTACTTATTAATGAACAAAATTTAAGTAATCAAGCTACATCTACTCTGCAATATTATCCCGAAATTCCTTCATCCCAGCATCATCCATAGCTGCCTCAATATCATTACTATCATATAAATACAATCTTCTCTCTCACTCTCTCTCTCTTCTTATTCATTGATATTTTCCCAATACAGACACTCTTTTTCACCATTCTGTTGTAGTATAAAGTTATGAATAGTATCAAGGGCAAGAACTAACTTTACTTGGGAGTTGTAGGGGTACTCGCTTAGTGATCGAAGGATCAGAAACCATGTTTTCAAAATTGTGAAGGTTGGTTCAATGCAGTTTCAAGCTTGGGCATGGCATAAGTTGAATAATTCTTCTTTATTTCATGGAATAATTGTTTTTTTTTTCTTTTTAATAATAGCTTATGATTGTATATTAATTCAAAGTATATAAAATTAAAAGTAGATTAAAATAAATTAAACAAAAGATATATCAAGTAGAATACAGGAGTCTGGAAATTGCTTGCTCCTGTAAGTGATAATGAATACCACAATATGGTGCTGAAAATCCTTTTCATAATGCATAACCTGCATCAACTAAGAAGTATTTCTCTTCCAGTATCTCTAATCTATTTTGCAATGCCCATTGCAGTACTGTCCCATTGTGGGCTGATCCTTCCCTGCTTGGTACTATGCAAGAAAGAGATAGTCCAAATGTACATATTACTAGAACATTTTGTGAAATATCCCCTTTCCAATTTCTGAACTGGCTAATAGCAGAACTAGGTACTGTTGCTGGTACATGTATGCCATCAGCAGCACCAATTGCATCCTTAAAATAAGGATACAAAGTACTGTTCTTTTTCCATATCTCGAAAGGAACAATTTAGGGATCAGGAAAGGTGATATTTTCCTTGGACAATTCAACTAAACCATGAAGTATGGTATTGAATGCTCCATTGTAATATTAATTATTGTTAATATATGTACATTATTATTTCTGTATTTATAATTAATTGATAAATGATAAACTACTTACAGCCGCTTGTCAGAAGTGTTCGTGATCTGAGACATGTTTAATTGTGGTTGCACCATAATGCGGTGGGACAATGGTGGGGTTGTCAACAAGCACAGGTGTGTGCTTGTACGTAATCACCTCTTAACAACTAACTCCCAATGATCAACTATCAATGATCAGCCATCAACTATATATATTTTAGAGGAACAAAATAATAAATAAAACTAGCTAATACTTTGTATAAACTCTCTTTGCTTCCAATACTGTAGCTACTCTATTAGGTATTGATTTCTATAACTTTTGAAAAAACTCCTCAGGAATTTTCTTGCAAACTAAAGGTAATACTTGTGCAAGGCTCTTCTTAACAGCTTCTTTTCCTCCTGGATTATCTCCAATGCTTGGATACTACTGGTGTAATTACTTTTTAAGCTCAACCCATGCATGCTCAATAGGATTTAAATCAGGGGAGTTAGGGGGTGTTCCACTACTTCAATTAGATTTCTCTCCAACCAATTCATAATATTATAAGCCTTGTGAATAGGAGCATTGTCTTGCTGAAAAACAATATCCTCAAGCTGCATACCAAAAGAAATCATTTGATGAATTACATGAAAAAGATACCTTCTTAAGAGCCTAACATACATAGTCTTGTTGATATTTTGAGTAATAGGAACCAAAGAACGTTTTCTCTTTCCCCAAAAGCACCCCCATACTATAAGCGAAATACCCTTATCCTTTGCCTTGGGGTGAAAGTACTATGCAAGCCACTCCTCCCCACGTTCTCTGAAAACCTACTGCCACCTTGGATCCTTGGATTTCTTCATACCGTACTCATCACTCCAGATAGCCCTCTCAAAATTCTCAGCTCTTCAATCCTTATGAGCTGTAGCTGACTTCAATCTCTTTGTAATATGCATAACCTGGAGCTTTGATCTTAATTTGACTAGCCATTTCTTGATATTGGCTTCTCTGAGTACTGTATCCGCTATAAAATTATTAGTAAATCATAGCCTATGACTCAGGTGAGTACTAACCAGTAGAAAGAGAAATACCTAGTGCATATTTATCCCTGAAATCTGATATGTTCATTTTGTAGTTGGATTTGTCTGCTCAGATGATTGTGTAATGCTGTCACTGGCTGAGAACATGTGTGCAACCAGGGCAGAGAACATTATCCAGTAATTGACACTCACATGCATGAGCAAGGAAGCTTTTAACCGTTGTCCATAGCCATCCAATAATTTGAGCAACATGGGCAATATTCCGGAGGCAGTAGAAAAATCCACTGATTGTTCCTTTTTCAACATTAGTCATTTCTCTTCAAGAGGTCTTTGGGTTTCGCTTTTTTTTTTTTTTTTTTTTTTTTTTTTTTTTTTTTTTTTTTTTGATGTATATCTACATTGGTTAACTATTGGAAATTCAGAGAGAGCAAATTATTAAACTAAAATCAAGGAGGTGGTATATAGTCATGATAGTTGTGGCAGTGGCAGGTATGGTTGCTATCAACTTGTTGAGGTGGCATTTGGCAAGGTACCAGTTGCTTAGTAAGGTGAGACATGTTTCCCAAACACTTCTGATGAGGGGCTGTAGTTTGTAACACTAAATCCACTAACTTGATATCTTTCTTGCATATCGCAATTCTTATATCCATGGCTAACAATTGCTAAAAACATTGATAACTGTTGTTCAGAGGTCATCTTTCTTGCATCCTGCAAGTCACCTTGGGTAACCAGATAATCTTGAAGCTCAAGAAATGTGTTTTTTGGCATTTGGAGTACCTCATAAATCTGCCATTCATTGGATGTAAGAAGCTCAGCAATATAGGACTTTCCACATAGTGACAATGTTCGGTAGGGACCTTTCTCATACTAAATGCTAGTATATGTTGTGATCAGTTGACCTATTTGATGCAGCATATCTGGATTCAATAAGTCTGGATTTGAATCCATCATAAGGTTCGTAATTATTGTTAAAAATCATATTTATTGCTATGTACTACTGTTCATGGACTTTATCCTTTCAAAGCTTTCCTAGTATGGTTGGGTTAGGGTTTTAGTGATTTTACAATTTTGAGAAAAAAAGGTTTCACTTGTTTTTGAGAAACCTTCATTTTGACCACATTATAGCAACTTGAGTATTGCAACTTCTCTGTTGACCAGACATGCCACTTTATCCAAAGATGGAGTTTTCCACCAAAGCTCTATAATCCTCGCCATTATGGAGGTTTCACGTTGTGACCAGACACACCCTTAAGCTTTGCTTTTGGTTGGTGTCAGTGTAAACCTTTACAGTTCACAGAGTGGCAAGAAACGAGCACAGGAATACAAAAGACCAAACAACACAATAAAACATCATGCTTTCATCCAAAATCTTTCGTCTTGCAATAGGTAGTCAGGGGTTCCCTCGTGGGTTGCGTGGCAGGTTGACAAGACGTAGTTTTACAGCTAGTTTGGTACAGACATCTTAAGCCATCAGGGTACTTGTTTCTACTGTGCCATTACTTACAGAATTCATGTGATTTAGGAAAACCACAATGACGACAATGTGTTGTCTACCAATCAGGTGGTTCCGGATAGTACAGCATAAGGTGATCTCGGCACGGCTCAAGGTGATCTCGGTATAGCACAAGGTGATCTCAGTACGGCACAAGGTTATCCCGGTCCAGCTGGAGATACATCAGCAGCAGCTTTTCCGAGCGCGGCATTCAATGCCTTAGATAAAGTGGCCTCTCAGTCTACCGTTGAAAGACTTTTTTTTAACTGTTTATTAGGATGTAGCCATTCTGAAGGTGCAGACTGGCGATATAAAATCAAACCTTAAGGGTGTTGATCCCAAGCTCAATACAATATTCGACCAGCTTGATCGCAAGGTCGATATGAAATTTGACCAGGTCAGCAAGAAATTCGATGCCTTAATGATGGTTATTATTGGCGGTGCTGTCCTGAAAGGGGGCTATGATATCTACAAAGACGAACGCAGGCATTGCGCCTGTAGGAAGGAACTATAAATGCATGCAGTATTGCTGGCAGTTTTGTAAGTGGGATCAAATCAATGAGTTGATTGACAATTGATACTAATAGAACATCATTGAATAGAATGTTTCGGACAGGATTCGGGTTTAGTTTAGAAATGGAATAATAGAGGCGTTCGCAAGGGGTTTTGTTGGTAATGGGGGGATTTACACTTCGCCGTTGTTACAGCTTTGGTTGTTTTTAAGTTGTAGTATCTAGAGTTGGAAAGGGGGAAACGAGATAAGAACTCTGAAACCTCTGTTATGGGATTCGCCTTCACTGCAAATCAATGGAAAGATACTACTAGCAACAGAATCAAAGCAATAAACAATGACCCCTGATATCGACATGAGAAAGAAACATTCTTCTCCGAGCACAACCCCTACTGGAAAATCTTAAACACAAGCATCCCCAAACTATTCCCTGACCCCGCCCTTCCCGGACTGCCTTTTGAACAGCACCTCTCCGCAGCTCCAAATACCAGAATACTCGCTTCATCCGATCTGTCCACCAATGCCTCATACTGTGAAGCAACCTGGTTTGGTGAGAAAGAGTAACTGGGTGGAACAAATTAACATGTCTACTAGTGTGGTGCTGGAATCTCCACCCCAACCGGCATCCCGGACTTCCGCAAACCAGGCATAGGCCTCTAATCCAACCTCCAAACTATAAACCTCCTGTACTCGGAGGTCGCCTTCGACATAAGATTCTTCCGCACCAACCCACAACCTTTCTACACCCTTGGAAAATTCCTCCACCCTTGCCAATTCACCCCAACAGTCGCGCACACCTTGATATCACTAAAAGCAAAGAAGAACTTGCTGCCAGAACATAGGCACGCTTGTACGCTCCACAGGAGTTCCGCTAGAGAGGCCTGTCAAAGCCCGTCAAAGCCTACGGCTTGTTCACGGGGTAGTCGTGCATCGACTATCACGCTGTGTGCCCAGCTGATAAGACGAAGGAGCCCATCCTCACCGCAAGTGTTCCTCATTGTGAGGCTTGTGCCAGCTTGGTGTACCAGATATTGTATTCTTTGGGGAGAGCTTGCGGAAGGAGTTTCCTATGGGGCTTAGAATGGCCGAGGAGGCGGACTTAGTAGTTGTTGTGCAGAGTTCGTTGAGCGTTTATCCCTTTATGGCACTTCCGGGATGGGCGAAGGAGGGGCTGTCAAGGTTTTAATTTATAATGAACGGCCAGGGGGGGAGTGGCGGGCGGGTGGATAATGTGCTTTTGCTGGGCGAGTGCGATGATGGGGTCAAAAAGCTGGCGAAGGAGCTGGGGTGGGTGGAGGAGTGGGAGGAAGTTAAAGGGTCAGTTAGAGGATGGAGCGGTGAGATGGCTGAGGCAGAACGGAGAGGAGCGAAGATGTCGAACCGGCCAAAAGCATAGACGCGAAAGCCGGCCGCCTAATGGAAGACATTGAGCGTGGCCTATCCGTCGTTGAAGGCTGGAAGAATAGCGTCATGAAAGACCTCTCCATCCAAGAGACACCATTGACCAGAATCGTCGAAGCCGACCTTCACGGGGAGAACAGCGAAGTCAGCCACATCAACCAGAAGAAGCTCAGGGGCTCCTCGGCTGACCAACTTGTTGGAAACCGTGAATGCTGCTCGGCATGCTCGAAGGGTTGGAGTGTTCACCGTTAGTCATTCGTTAATTGTCAGTTCGCATGTTCATGCGTTCATTCGTTCATTTGTTTTCGTTCATTTGTTCGTTCGTTTGCTCATTCGCATGAAGGTTTGGGAGATGCTCTTTGGATCAACGTATCCGTGGGAGGAAACGGCGCACCCGTCAGAAGCGGTACGGCTGTGGGAGAGTCAAAGGGATTGGGCGGAGGCTACGAACAAGTGGGAGCCCTCCTCGACGAAGCCTGTCTTTTCTCATGAAGCCTGTCTTTCTTTTGTTAGCATGGGAGTGGAGGGAAGGGGAACTTACGTGGATATGTGTGGTGATCGGTGGAAGCTCGGACGATGCCTTTGTGATGTTGTTATTATTATTATGTATCATTAAACTTGCAGAGCCGTAGGGCTATGAACCTGGTTAACATACAGGGTAGCGAGCACTAGAGCGCTTCGGGACTACCATTTGGGTTATTTAGAGGAAATCTTTAAGTTCGCACAGACACTAGACTATACTATCAATGGTTAATCTGAAGAGTAAGGCTGCCAGTGAATATGGAGGGGGGTTGACAAAAATAGAAAGGATCAACAGGATAGCAACATCATGTAAAGTTGGATGCTACCTTCCGGTTATCTCTCAGCATGTTGAAAATGTGAGATATGGAGACCATAGACCAGCTTCTGTGTACAATTGACAAGGGAACATGAGAAATTCTCAAAACCTATAGCCCTGAGATTGTGTTTCCTTACCTTATTCAGTCCTTTAACTAGGAGTTGCCAGTATCGAAGCCATACCAGCAGCATATACTGAAAACCCTCAACAATAATGATATCTACCATCTGACTTGGTTCACCCTTATTGATCTCAAGTGCATTACCAAACTCCTCCATATTCCTACCATTTTCTCAACATGCTCAGGCTGCCAACTAGCTGGTGAAGAGGTCTTTTTTTTTATTACTATTTTGCTTAGCATGACCCATTTGACTTGAGACACTTCCAATCTTTTCCCAGCATTCCCCCAGCACAATCACCAAAGTGGCCAACTTGATCCCAACATATATCCATCAAAACTGAGACTTCTTATTACATGATTTTGACTCTCCTCTTGCCTCCAAGCACCTTTCCCCTACCAGATTTCAGCAATTTGCTTCCAAAATCTATGTTAAAGGAGCACCACGTATGGCATATTGGGGATTTATTGATTGCAGTATGCAGGAAATTTGCCATTCAACCAAGTGGCAAAAAGAGTGCTATAATAGGTATAAGCATATGCATGCAGTCAAATACTCAGCAGTAAAGGTACCAGATGGTATTATTTATCACCTGTAGGAACCTTTTGAGGGTAGAAGGAATGTGAACAAATTATTGTCAGAGAGTGGACTTCTCTCAAGATGTAAAAAATTTGCATCCTCTTACTACCTGTTTGGAGACCTGCCTATCCTGTGTCTATAGTTTTACTTTCTCCCTTTGATAATTGTACTTTAACTAAGGAGGAAAAAACATTTACCTTGAGAATGTCTGCCTGCTGAGAAGTTGTAGAGTGGCAGTTTGTAGATATTGTACAGCTATGGAGTGCACTACACTTTTCCTACAATCAACAGATTTATCGTTCACCAGTGAGTATTTAGTATTGTATTACTACTATCTTAACTAATATTCATATCTGTTTATATGGCTCAGAAACCTCTTTTTATTTTAGTTCTTGTCCACCTTCTATTGAAAATTACTTGAAAAAATTAAATGTAAATAGTACTATAACAGATTAAGCAAGCCAGATAGGAGAAAAAAAAGAAAAAAACCCTAATTCCCTCTTTGTCAATAAATCTCTATTCTAGTTCCAATATCCTCCCTAATAATACATAGGTCCTCCAAAGTAGAATTAATCTACCTTAATTCATTTCTGATTCCCTTAATTTCTTCCTTTAATTCCAGAATTTCCTTCTCTTGTTTAGTTTCTTGAGACTTTGTTAACTCCAAAGAGATAGATGAAAGCTTTGTAGCAGGAAGTGTATAGCATGTATTTCACTCTGGGGAGGAAGTAGAAGGTGGGTGATAATGTACTTGATGGATTGGAGATACTGGTGACATCTATAGTGTGGGAGTCATCGTACCTGTAGATGGCTGGACTTGTGGAGAATCAACTGTGACTCTAGAACCTTCAGTCACATTTGAATCTTGTAGAATACCCCCAGTAGGAGAAGCAATAATATGTAAAGGACCTTGCCATTGTCTTTTCCTCTTCTGCATTTGATCAGTTACTAGGGTTGTATTTTTCATGTTGTTAAGACTTAGTTGCTCAGTTAGTATTATTCCTTGCATTGCTGCAAATTATAGAGCTAATTTCTGACCTTGCTCTTCCTCCTCTGCCTTTCACTTTACAATTATTTTGTCCTCTTTATCTTTCTTTCCATCCTGCTTTAATCCTATCACCTTCTCTAATAGTGCTGCTAATCATAAAAGGTTGCTCTCATTTAGGTGAAATTAATTATTCACAATGTGCCACTCTCTTCCGATTTCCTTCCATGTCAGATTTTCTTTAAACTTTAACAAATCAACTAACCTTCTCTGTAACCTCTCTGTATCCCAGCCAAGGTAGTATCCTCCTTCTGCTAACTGCTTTGTTACTTGCTCGCAATACTTTCCTGTCGACCCTTGGGGTACTAAATATGTATTTATATCACTAACTACACTTTAGAGTATTCTACAAGCTATAAAGCCATTTGTTTAACCACTGTGGGTTGATTGGCTTGGAATTTCATTATGTGTTGAGGCTGAGTACAGTTAGTGGCATGGTGTTGGGAGCATTCATAATGTCTATTTTGCATATATTCTTTCTTGTCATGAGTTTTGTATTTCCCCTTCTTTCTCTTCTTCATTTTATAATTTTATTCATCTCTGCAGATTTCAACATATATATACCACTGTTATGCAGCTTCTATACTTGGTTTAGCTGTTTGTCTATGCACATTTAAAATTTTCCTTTAAACAACTAAATTAGGATTCTCAAAATACTCTACTTTCTCATCTGTCACATATTCCCTCTCCCATTGGCCCTACTAACCTCTGACCAAATACATGAGTTCAGAGGCCTACATGAGCATTGCAGCTTGGCCAATTCTTATTTATTTCATTCCCAATTTCACTTCTACTCTCTCACTCTCTCATCTCTTCATCCTCATCTAACCCCACCATCTCGGCAGCCCAATTGCCATCTCTCCTTTCCATAGTTTCTTTCTCCCTGCACACCTTCACTTTTCCCTTTCCTTTCTCCTGGATGAGATCCGTTTCTCTTTGTCTCTTGTTTTGCTTCTTTTTCTGAGTTTCAATCTCTACTGGTATTTGGATGTTGTACTCTGCAAGTTGCCGGCAGGTAGTAAAAGTAAATACATGTTCTAGAGCTCCCTTTTTACTAAGAAAGAGCAAGAGAGCTACAGTTGGTAAGCATAGATATCGACTTGCAGTCAGTGGAATGTCTGAATGATTGTCCTTTAATTCTGCTTCTCACAAAGCAGGTGAAAGGCAAGGATTTGCTAAGTATAACATTTATTAAGTCTATGGGTGTTCAGCATTAATTGAAATTGTATCAAAAGAGATTCCAATTGACTACTCTTTAAAGGCTTGGATCATGCTAGTTGGATGGCCATGGGTGTAGCTGATCAAATCACCATTTTGGGATTGTTGTATTGCTGTAAATCTGGAAGTAGGTTTCGAAAGAAGTACATTTAGTGTGTTATAGAAAGGGAGGAGATTGACATCTCTAGGAACTGGGTTCCTTACTGCCACAACAAAGCCAGTATCCTCCATGGGGACGGGTGTTACAATCCTCTCTTATTTGGGTACACTTGCAGTAGGCAACTCTCCTCGTTTTGTATAATGGACAGATCTGTCTCTTTCAGATTCTTACTTATCTTGCTCTTATAGTTCAAGTCCTTGACTTCTACGATTCCCCGATTCCTTCAATTGACGATCTTGAGATTCTGAATGGAATGATTGGTTTTCCGTAGGAAATCTTTTTATATTGAAAAGTATTTAGATGGTTGCATGAGGAACTAACTACTCTCTCCTACAAGCCTCGTTATATGGTCATTCCTCCCACAACCCTAACCCTTCGTGACTCATCCCTATGAGTCATCTATATGCGTGACTCAAATGAGTCATTGTGTAAAATCCATCAGCTGACTCCTATGAGTCAACCTCGCTAACTTATCAAAACCAATCCAAACTTATACAACTCATCATATGCGCAAATCACGTCATATGTGTGAAACCCATGACTCATAATCTGAGTCATGTGTGAAAGCATAACATCATATGATCGCCATTGCGAGTACTAGAAAATCAAACAACCAAATAAAAAACTACTAATGACTTGCTAGCGCAAGTCATGTGAAATCCGGCTTAGCAATCTGCCTTGCTTAGTCACGATTCGTGATATTAGCTCCTGTCCTCCCTTAGCATCGGTCCCACAATGCTACCTTCCTAATCTCCAAATGTGCACAATATTGCTCTGATTTCCCGAGCCTCCTGTTTCCACTGCTGTCGACCTTCTTCCAGTTTTTGGCATCGTCATTGCAGGGATTCCGTCACATTGCCAGCATTTCAAAGTGTCCATTTCTGGTCTTTGATTATCTTTTGCTGGCTTTCAACTATTATCTCCTTGTTGTCTAACAGTCTCCAGAGGTTGTTTATCTGCTGGTGTAACGTTTCAGTGTCTGGTTCTGTTTTTTCACTCCCCTCTCTTCCCAACCGTGTCCTCATGGTTTTCCTCTTTTTTCTCTGCTACTCATCTGTCGTTGCCAGTGGCAGCCTTTCTCCTCTTATGCTGGGGTAATACCCCACATCCACCTTTTTCCAGTGGTATTCCCTACACCGATCATTGTAGTAATGTTCCCAACCTACTACCTCCTTGTGTGCTCTTCTTTTCCTTGGTTCCCACAAGAACTAGTTTCCTCCTTCCTTATCTCGTAGGTGTACTAGACAGCCATCATTATAACAGCCAGTCCAGGACAGTACATTGTGCACTAATTTCTCCACATATTCCTTCTGTTCATCCGTCATGTCTTTTCCCGTTGGTCCTGATTACTCGGGACTGGTGGGGGTAGTATCCCTGGGGACATACCCCGAGTCATCCCATAGTTCAGTTTTGAGTGGGGATGAGGAGCGCGATCATTTTCTCGTGATGTGTACCCATTGTTGGTTTATGGGGGTACTTGGAGTGGAAACAGCGAGTTGTGAGTTCGGTATTGTTGAAGTTTTCAGCTGGGTACCAGGTCTTATCGTGTTCTGGTGAGTATCCTGTCTACTTGGCTCAATATTGCAGGTCGCTGCGATGTAGCCTAGAGTCTATTACTTCCTCTAGTTCGTTTTCTTTTTTACTATCTATTTCTATAGGCAGTGGGGGTTCTTGTTTTTGAGAGGGAAATTGCTTGTCTTGGTAAGGTTTGAGTAGTGAGATGTGGAATGTGTTGTGGATTTTCATTGATGGTGGAAGTGCCAGCTTATATATGCTTTTTCCTATCTTTACCTCAATCTTGAATAGTCTGATTTCCTTGTAATCCAGCTTCTTTGATGGTCACGTGGTTTTGATATTTCTTGGCAACAACCATACCATGTCTCCTGATTGCCAACTGGGATCTGGTCTTTGGTGTTGATCGTAAATTTCCTTTTGTCGTAACTGAGCCATGACTATCTCCTGACATAGTGTCTCATGCAGGTAACTCATTTCCTCTTTCTGCATTATTTTTGCTTGCATTAAATGTCCTATTATTGTAGATTCTGGGTGCATTCCATAGTTCGCATAAAAGGTTGATGTTCCAATGGTCTTCTGATGCCCATTATTGTATGCGAATTCTGCTAGTGGTAGGAGTTCACACCAATTATTCTGCTGATAATTGATGTATGCTTTCAGATACTGTTCTAGTATTCCATTGGTCCTTTTTGTTTGTCTATCCGTCTGTAGGTGGAATGCCATACTGAGTCTTCTTTCGATTCCTAATTTACGTGTGATTTCCTTCCACAGGTCCAAAGTGAACAGGGATCCCCTATCTGTGATGATGTCTCTTGGTAATCCGTGGAGTCTAGCCGATTCCTTAAGGAAGAGGTTTGCGAACTGCCGTACATCTAGATCCTTCTTGCAGGGGATGAAATGACTCATTTTTGTGAGGTGATTGATGACTACCAATATCATGTCATAACCTTCCAACTTGGGTAGGTCCGCGATGAAGTCCATGGCGATCGATTTCCATGGTCGGTCTGGTGCTTCATTTGGTTGCAGCAGCCCATAGGGTGCGTGTCGTACCACTTTCATCCGTTGGCACATCTCGCAGTTTTTTACGTATTGTTTGATTGTTTCTCTCATCCTTGGTCAATAGTATTTCCGTTGGATTAGGTCGGTCGTCTTGGCTGTTCCACCTTGTCCTGCTAGCGGGACATCATGGTGTTTCTGAATAATTGTTGTTCTTAATCTTTCATCCCCTGGTACCCATATCTTTCCTTGATACCATAGGTAGTCGTTTTTCCACTGGCATAGGCGCAGGACTACTCCTTTTAGTTCTTTTTATCCAGCTATCAATACGTTTCAGATTTCTTGGATCCGTTGAACTTGTTGTACCGCTCATTGGGTTCGTTCTTCCTCTTGATCATGGAACTCTGCCAGTTCCATTTCTTCAAGGAAGTATTTTTCTTTTGGTAATATGGTTCTCTGCTTATACGTGATTCTCGGGTCCCCTTCCTGTGGTAGGTGCTCTTCCCTTCTTGTTAGGGTGTCTGGTTTGCCTCCTTCCTTTTCAGGTCAATAATGTATTTTGAAGTCAAACTGACTCGTATATTCTTCCCACCTAATTTGTCGTTCGTTTAGTTCCTTTGTTGTCATGAAGGGCACCAGGTTTTTATGGTCCGTTAGGACTTTTACTTGGTGTTGACATCCCTTCATATATTGCCTCCATTCCTTCAGTGCTTGAACTATTGCCAACAGTTCTTTGTCGTGAATATTATAGTTGCATTGTGCCTTATTCATTGTTTTTGAGCGATAGGCTATGTGGTTCCATTTCCTGTCCGCTTCTTGTTGAGATAAGATTCCTGCACAAACATATTTCGAAGCGTTAGTTTCTATTATCATGGGTTTCGTTGGATCATAGTACACCAGTACTAGGGATGTGGTGAGTTTTTCCTTCAGTTCTTTGAAGGCTTTTTGCTCTGTTTCTCCCCATTCCCACTTGTTTTTCTTTTCTGTTAGTCGGTAGAGGGGTTTTGCTATGCAGCTAAACCCTTCGATGAATCTTTGGTAGAAGTTGCAGAATCATAGGAAGCATTGTACCTCTTTGACCTTTTGTGGAGGTTTCCAGTCCTATATGGCGCTGGTCTTGATTGGGTCAATTTGTATTCCCTCTATGATGATGATGAATCCTTAGTATTCTGTTTCCTTTTTGTGGAATTCGCATTTTGATGGTTTGACTTTCATTCCAGAATCTCATATGTTGGCCAATATATTGCTAACATCTTTTTTATATTGTTCAAGGCTATCTGAGTATACTAGGACATCGTCCAGGTAAACTATGCAGCATACGTCGATATATCTTCACAAGGTATTGTTGATCCATCTTTGAAAGGCCGCCATGGCATTGGTCACCCCAAATGGCATCACCAGATATTTGTAAGTTCCTAGTTTGCTAGCAAAACTTGTTTTGCTTTCATCTCCCTCCCTGATGCGTATGTTGTGATAGGCATCCTTTATGTCTAATTTGGTGAAGTACTTGGCCGTACTTAGTCGGTCCAGGGCTTCCCCTATTAAGGGTAAGGGGTATCTATCCTTTTTCGTGAACTCATTGAGTCCCCTGTAGTCTACACATAATTGGAGGGTTGCGTCCTTCTTCTTGACAAATAATATTGGTGATGCTTGGTCTATCCACACCTGGTGGATCCAACCTCGTTCTTTGTTTTGTTGGATGTAGTTTTTTAATTCGTTTAGTTCGCCTGCTCCTAGTCGGTATATTTTCTTCTTTAGGACCTTCTTTCCCTCTTCTAGGGTTATTCCCAGGTCTACTCCTTCCCGATGTTAAGGTAGTCCTTTCTTTTCTTCTTGCTTGAATACATCCAGTAGATGATGGTATTCCTTTGGGATCATTTCCTCTATTCTTCTCTTGTCCTTCTTCTTATGTTGTATGGCCTATTCCATACTTATGTTAATGGCCTCTACTCGAATTGTTTCTTCTACCTTCCTCCATCGAACTATCCCTGTGGATTCTCCTCATTGGTAAAAGTGTCCAACCACTTTGGCTGATATTTCATGGATCTCAATCCTCTTGGATTACTTCCTTTTGTCTGCTTTGTCTTCTTGGTCAGTTTGTTGGGTATCAGAGGGATCTGAACTCCTAAATCCATTGTCCCCCCTCTGTGTATCTTCCAACTCCGTTACTTCTAGTAAGTCTTCTGTGTTGATTTTTTCCATGAGGAATTGTGCAACCTGGTCACCCCTCTTTATCTGGTATTTGTTGTTACCGAAATTGACCATAACCACCTTCACTTCTCCCATGTAATCTTCATCTATTACTCCTGTATTTGTCATGAGTCGATGCTCGACTGCTAGACTACTTGGAGGTGCTATGCATCCATAGGTTTGTGGAGGTAGTTCTAGTGCTATTCCTTTTCGTACAATCCTTTGCCCATTGGCAGTTATCTTGACATCTTCACTTGCATACAGATCATGTCCTGCAGCCATTTCAGAGCCTCTGGTGGGCATCCTTGCTTCTGGTATCTGCCTTCTGACCTTGACCTTTTGGTCTCCCTGTATCTGGATCTCTGAAAGCCTTGTGATAAGGTTCTCTTCACAAGCTTCAGCTTCTGGGACTAAGTAGACCACTGGTGAACTATTGAGACACCATGTCGTACATCGTTCATTATTGAATGTGATCTTTCTTTCATTCCAGTCTATTGTAGGATTGTGTTCTCTCAATCATGGCATTCCAAGGATGACTTCGTGATTCTGTAGGTCTGCTACCTGAAAGGTTCCCCCTTCATGGTGGCTTCCTATATTCATCGATAATTTTACTGTGTGGGTTACTGGCCTCATTTGGCTTGGTTTTTCATCAGCCAAGTAGATTTCTCTCGCATTCTTGGCTTCTTTGATTGTTATTGCATGTTTCTTGCAGACCTCCTTGTTGATGAAGTCTTCCATTGCTCCTGAATCGATCATTGTGTTGATCATAACTGTATTCTCTCCTTCTCGTAATTGCACTTTTACCATGACATGGTCGTTTTCTTGTTCTAGCGATTCCATGTGCTGAAGTGCTATATAGTAATTGGATAAAATGATGGGTTTTCGTTCTGGTCTGTCCCTCAGTCCATCACTTACTGGGGACATTCCTCATTTCCCGATGGTTCTTCTTCTTTTTCTATCAGCAAGCACCAAATCACAGTTATCTATTATCTCCTACTCCCTCTCTCATTTGGCAGTAAATATTTCCTCCACTGATATTTGTTTTAGGAGAACGTGTACGCGTAATGCAGAGATGTGGCAACTGCAGGGTAGAGAGACCTCCCGAGGCCTTCGATTCAGATATGCATGGCAGACTGAGGAAGTCATGCCGCTAGTGCTTGGTCAGTACCAGTTGAACAGCTATACCATTATCTAGTAATTACAGGATATGCTGACCTCATCTTGGATGATAATAGGAGTGAAGGAGAACTACAAGGAGGAGGAGGTAACAGCTGGCAGTTAGTGAACCGGGCATAGAGGCTCAGGGTCAAGCATTGGGAGAAAATGGTATAGGTTAGCAAAACATCCAGCTCATCTTCATCTTGGCTAATAAAAATTTCTAGGGGATGGGGATGTGCAGTGAAGGAACTGCAAGGGTTGCTAGGAGTTCAAGCTGCTAGCAGATTTTGATACCGATGACGAAGGTCAACCATGGTTGTCATGTCGTGTGTGCTTGGTCAGTAACATCTTCACTTTTAAAATCAAATCTGTTAATTGGAGAATTGTACTAACAAGGACTGAGTTCAATAACAGGCTGCAGTAGGTCTTCCATCAGGCGAAGTACCGCTAACTATTGGAGGCCCACTTCAGGTTCAGTGACCAGTGCTGGCAGGAAGAGAATTACCAGAAATGGTAACTATGTTCTTGCTGGTGGAGGTATGGCTGGGGCTGCAGGTGGTGCCAGAGGTTCCAGGTATGTTCAATGATGAATGGTGGGTAGAATCTTACTAAATATAAAAACAGCAGAGGGTAACAACAGGGAGATGATCTGGTGCCCTCGTTGTCGTCAGTATAAACCTTTGGGGGAGTTTGATGGTTACGGGTGTGGTGACTGGAGAAGTGGCTGTAGAAACTGCTTGGTAAGCTCAATTCCAGTGTTCAATATAATCTGATATAACATCAAGGTAGCTAATACTTACTATCATATTAAGGGGGCGTTGAGAAATTCACAACACCAAGCAGGACCAGAACAACCTGCCCCCGCTCTGATGGAGGCAGCTGATGATGTGCCAGGGGATTAAGTACCCATTGTTATAGATTACGCTGACTTTGTTGGGCTGCGGGCACATTGGACTCAGCATGAGTTGGGTCCAATGAATGTTGTTTGCAGTGGCTATCATGCACTTCACTGGGTGGTAGAGAGACCAAGAGCATCACGTGGTTTTCAACCAGGTACCTTTGTGTCGGGTTGTAAATGCGGGAATGCATTGATGGAGAAATTGCAGTCATTGCCTGAACCTCTGAACACCTTGATGACTGGGATGGATAGTCAATCAAGGGAGTTTCGAGGTCAGCTGCAGCACTGGAATAACCAGTTTGCTTTTACCTCCATCAGGTACAACATGGATAATCGACCCACTGCGATTGGAGAAGGGTTCTAACTTTTCCTGGTCTATGGGGCGGTTTACTATCAGCAAGGACCCCTGGTTGCACCAGGTGGTCGGGATGCCCTATACTCCCAAATCTACTTGCACAATCTGGCCAATGTAGCCCAAGTGCGATCTGAAAGAGCAAGAGATTTGCAGCCAACCCAGATCAGCTCACTGACTGGAATGTTGCAGGAAAGTTGTCCTCTAATCTAGCTGTATCTTACAGCTAGGGAGCAGTTTGCACTACTCTCACTGCAGGAGGACAACTTCCGAATCATCCTGGATCTACAGTTGAGTTTGGTTGTGGAGTTGGGGGCAGACATGAGGAGGGAGAACCTTCCAATGGTAGATGAAGTCTCAATGATTCTGCCTGAGGAGTATGGGAGTGGCGGGTTCAGGGATATAGTGTTGGTGGAGAGATGAAATGGAGAGGTACCCTATGGGGAATTCTCCATAACCAATCCAAACCATGCCTCCTACTTGCCCCTGCACTATGTTCTCCTTTTTCCCCAAGGTGAACCTGGTTGGCATTGGGGGATGACTCTCAATACCATTGGCAACAATCGTGTAAGAGATCATCTACCCGAAAGAGCCTTCTTCCGATTCTACCTCCATACCAGGACCAATGAACCAGAGACCATCCTCCATGGTCATAGGTTGTTGCAGCAGTTTGTAGTTGATGCTTGGGCTGTCAGTGATCAGAACATGCTTAACTGGCTGCAAACAAATCAGGCTCACCTGCGGACTGATTTGTACAATGGGCTGGAGGATGTGTTATGGTGAGGTGATGTGAACCTTCAGGAGGTCGGAAGAAGGATAATCTTGCCCTCCAGTTACACCAAAGGGGATAGATTTATGCAGCAGCTGTACCAGCACAGTATGGGTCTGTTTTGCCACTTTGGCAAACTGTCCCTGTTCATCACTTTCACAGCCCACCCCAAGTGGGCTGAGATTGAGATGGAACTGTTACATGGGCAGACTGCTGTTGATCTTCTGGATCTCGTGGCTAGTGTTTTCCATCTCAAGGCACAAGATCTATTAGATCAGATAAAGAGGAAAAAGATTTTTGGGCATTGGCAGGGGTGGGTTTGGACCATCGAGTATCAGAAGCGGGGCTTGCCACATCTCTATCTTCTGGTCTTCTTGAGCTCCGAACCTCACTTCCTTACTGTTGGCAATGTTGAACAATTTATTTTCATGGAGCTCCCAGCTGTGAATGATCTGATGGATCAGGAGCTGTGGGGCATCATCCAGAATAGCATGGTTCATACCCAGTGTGCTGGAGGAAATTCTCATGCCTTGTGCATGAAAGATTTGAATCCCCTGTTTGTCTCCACCTGTCACAAGGGTTATCCCCATGAGTTTCAGGAGGAGACAGTGATCCAAGTGAATGGGTATCCAGTTTATAGAAGGCGTGACACTGGTGAGTTATTCACTATACCTGTTTGTAGATCAGGGGGAACATTTCAGGCGAGAATAGACAATCAGCAGGTGGTCCCCTATAGCCCATACCTCTTATTACAATATAATGTGCATATTAATGTTGAGGTATGTGGTTCTGTACAATCTGTGAAGTACATTCACAAGTACATTTATAAGGGGGGAGATCGGGCTACAGTCATAGTGGACTCAGAGAACGATGAGATCAAGCGTTACCTCCATGGTCGGTACATTGGACCGACTGAGGCCGTGTAGTGCTTTTTTGAATTTGATACCGACCAGGAGCAACCACCGGTGATGCATCTTACCATACATTTACCGGGGCAGCATGCTGTCTACTTTGATGGCAGGCTTGATGTGGTTGAGATTAGACATCATGTGGAAAGCACATTGTCAACACTGATTTCATGGTTGCAATAGATTCAGGAGAATGAGTATGGCAGACAGTACTTGTACCATGAGTTCCCAGAGCACTTTGTGTACGTCCACAATCGTGGATGGAAGAAGCAACAGATGGGAACTTCAATAGGACGCATGTACTCCTCAAGTGCATTTATGGGAGAGAGATACTATCTCCACCTGCTGTTGACCATCATTCGTAGAGCTAAAAGCTTCGATCACTCGAAGACCATCGATGGTGTGGCATTCCCTACATTCAAGGGAGTCTGTTTAGCCTTAGGCTTGTTGGAGGACGTTGGCGAATGGGTTGCCGTATTTTTGGAGGGATCATGGTTTATGACTAGTAACGCACTGGGACAACTATTTGCTTTGGGCCTCCAGCATACTAACATCACCAATCCCCTTTCCATCTGGAAACAGTTTGCCAAGGAGATGTGTGATGAGCTGCAACATAGACTTGCATCGGGCTCAGTGGGTATTCCGCCCAATGCTGCTGAAAATGAACGGATGGAGAACGTCCACCTAGACTTTAGTCTCTACCGGATTCATGGGTATTTGGATGAATACAGGAGGTCACTGGAGGAGTTTGGATTGCCAGTGCCTGTCCTCAATTGGGCCATTGGGAATCCTGTCATGAGTAACCAGGTAATGGGGGAAGAGTTGGCCTATGATGTTGGGCAGAAGCAGGAGACTCATGATTCCATGAAAGCAAAGCTTAACTAGGAACAATCAGATTGTTTCCGGTTTATAGTGGAAGCAGTTGAGGAACATGAGCTCCATCCTCACCTTCATCCTGGGTCTGCATTCTTTCTGTAACCCCCTGCCGGTATAGGAAAGACATTTCTTTACCACTGCCTATGCAGTTATCTGCGGGCAAGGGGTATGATTGTTCTGTGTGTTGCATCCTCCAGGATTGCAGTGCAACTGTTGCCAGGTAGCCACACGGCACACTCTAGGTTCAAAATTCTGCTTTCCAACCCATGACCATGGGTTGCAATATTACTAGCAACTCCCCCCTTGCACAGATGATCAGAAAGACCTCATTGATCATCTGGGATGAGGTCCCGATGCAACACAAGTCCTGTTTTGAGACAGTTAGCTGGACCTTAAATGACATATGTCATGTTTAGGATAGCTCTCTGTTTGGTGGAATTCCTACCATACTTGGTGGTGAGTTTGCCCAAATTCTGCCAGTGGTGAGGTGGGGTTCTCAACAGGCAATGGTTCAGGCATGTCTTAAGCATAGTACCCTTTGGCATAGCCTGCAGGTATTGAGGCTCAAGACCAGTATGAGGATTGCAGCAACCCCTGCCAATCAGGTCTTCCTTGACTTTCTCAAAGGTCTTGTGAATGATCAAACCATGTATGGTAAGGTTGGGTTGCCAGCATACATCCGAAAGGTTGGTACAGTTAAAGAACTATGTGAGCAGCTGTACCCCCTGGCATTGTTGGATGAAGCCATCACATCTCACGGTGCACATATTGGATGCACTATTTTAGCGTTCAAAAATGACACCGTAAGTGACTTCAATGATGTGCTTCTCGACCGCATCCCCGGGTCAGAATACTGCTTTGAGGCTATAAACTAGGTAGACTTCAGCAAAGATGCTGCTGTTTCTGCCCCTTATGTGGCAGAATATTTACAGAGCATAAACTTGGCCTCTCTACCCCCCTCAAGTCTGAAACTTGAAGTTGGTGCATCTCTCATTCTTATTCGGAATCTCAGTCCTAAGAATGGGTTGTGTAATGGGACAAGATTAAAAGTGTTGGGAGTTGATCGCACCTGCTTGCAGGTGTCGATATTGGGTGGTAAGTGGGATGGTAAACTTCACCTCCTGCCAAGGATAAAGCTCATGACAAGTAACGAAGATCTGCTGTTCTTTCTTGAACGTTAACAGTTCCCAGTCCGTCTGTACTTCGCAATGACAGTGAACAAGTCCCAGGGTCTATCATTGAAGAAGGTTGGGGTGGATCTCCGCTCCGATCCCTTTACACATGGGCATCTTTATGTTGCCTTGTCACGGGTAACCTCTCTAGATGGCCTGACTCTGTTACCATCCAGTAATACTCCCAACTCTACAGAAAATATTGTGTACCCTGAGGTACTACAGGGATTATATAATTCCCTGTAGATGGGTAGCAATAATATATGGTTTGGTTTGGCTCTGTGGGATTTGACTTTGAGGGTGTTGGTTTTTTTGGATTTGTCTTTCAGGGTGTTGGTTTGTTAGGATTTGGCTTTGTAGGATTTGGCTTTGTGGGGTTTGGTTTTCCCGGATTTGGCTATTGTGGATTTGGGTTTGCGGGGTTTTGCTTTTTGGGATTCGGAATTTTTGGCTTTGGCTCTGTCAGATTTGGCTCAACAGTATCTACATCTTTGCCTAATGATGATATCTATTCTGAAGGTATTTAAGATTGGACCAATTTCTTTGGTGTTGGTTGACATCCAAGATTTGTGATGATATTATAATTCTGAAGGGACTTGAGGTGATTGACGTGGTTTGGTGGGGACTTTGGTTTTCTATTTCTTTGCAGGTTTGCTTCCTTGTGCATTTGCTTCTTTGTACGTATACTTCTTTGCAAGTTTGTTTCTTTGCCTATTTGCTTTTTACTTTTTTGCTTCTTTATGTGTTTGCTTCTTTGCGCCTTTCCTTCTTTGCACCTATCCTTCTTTGTGTCTTTACTTCTTTGTATGTTGGCTTCCTTGCATGTTTGCTTCTTTGCGTGTTTAATTCTTTCCGTATTTGTCTCTTTGCAGGTTTGCTTCTTGTCCCATTTGCTTCTTTGCATCTTTGCTTCTATCTGCCCTTGTTTCTTTGCAAGTTGGCTTCTTTGTGCCCTTGCTTGCTTGTACATTGGCTTCTTTGTGCCTTTGCTTCTTTTCACCTTTGCTTCTTTTCACCTTTGCTTCTTTTCAAGTTTGCTTCTTTTCATTTTTGCTTCTTTTCATTTTTGCTTCTCTTTTGTGTTTGCTTCTTTTTTACTTTACTTCCTTTTGCATTTACTTCTTTGTACATTTATTTCTTTGTAGGTTTGCTCCTTGGCTTGCTGGCTTCTTTGCACATATGTCTCTTCACAAGTTTATTTTTTTGTTAGTTTATTTTTTTGTAGGTTTGCTTCTTTGTGCTTTGAGTTCTTTGCACTTTTAGTTCTTTGGACTTTTGCTTCTTTGT
The DNA here is from genome assembly GCA_003788595.2 of Choiromyces venosus 120613-1. NCBI lineage: Eukaryota > Fungi > Ascomycota > Pezizomycetes > Pezizales > Tuberaceae > Choiromyces > Choiromyces venosus. The sequence goes on from ML120661.1 coordinate 36,863, forward strand.
ACATTTGTGGGTTTGCTTCTTTGTTGGTTTGCTTCTCTGCCTTATCATGATTTTCCAAGTTCTGAAGGTATTTTATTTTGTTGTATCATAATTTTTCCATGTTCCTGTTTAGTTTTCTTTTGCGTGCTCCATGTAGTACTATTTAGGGTAATATCACTGGATGCATTTACTTCATTGCCATCCAGTCATACTCCTACAGTAAGATCAAACATTGTATTTCCTGAGGGACTTCTCTGAGGTACCAAAGAAATACTAACCTCCATTTGAACTTCTGGCCTGGTTCAAGGTTATATCTTACCCATATAATATATACTGAACCAAGGCAGTGGATCCAGTACAGCTTGCTGTTAGTGGTACATCTATCTCTTATCTATTGCATTTTACTAAGCATATATTTATATCAATCTCTCCACCTCTCTTCCGGTAACTTTGAATATTTTATACCTCCTACCCCTTTTTCCTACAACTTTGAATATTTTATACCTCAATCTCCTCTTCCTGCAACTTCCAATATTTTATTCCTACTATCTCCTCCTCCAACAACTTCCAACTTCTTATACGTCCTATCCCCTCTTCCTACAACTTCTAATTTTGACATTCACACTACTTATATTACAGAAATTGCCCAAATAATAAGAAGAGATGAGCCGCCCGTAGGGGGGAGGGCAGCTAATACTTCAAAATACTACAAATATAAAACTACAGACAGAGGAGATGAGCTGCCCATAGGGGGGAGGACAGCTAGTCTACTATGTACTGAAAAGCTAATCTGATTGTCCGATCTTATCTTATCCAAAAGGCGATCAAGAAGGCGCATTTTATCAGATCGGCCCATCACAACCGTCGTCGCCCTGCCAATGAAATAAGACACTTGGCAACCGTCATGCCCCACGAAAATGAATTCCGTAAAAGAAATGTAAAAGTCAAAAGAAAAGAAAAGAAA
>ML120662.1:0-17126 GCA_003788595.2 Choiromyces venosus 120613-1
TCTTTTTCTTCAAATATGTCTAAGAAGTTGTGATACTCCTTGGGCACTATCTGTTTCAAAGTTTCTTTTTCGCCCTTCCCTTTTTTCTGCAAGGCTAATTCAGTGCTAATTGTTGTAGCCGCTAGCGTGAGTTTTGCATCATCCCATTTCAAGATTCCGGTAATTTCTCCTTTTCTGTGCATCCTTCCGAATGCCTGTGCCGAGATAAAGGCTATTGACAGCTTTTTCTTGTCTTGAGCGTCTGTGCTGCCAAATCCTTGTTCTCCTCTTTCCGTGTGTTGAAGTTCTCATACTTCCTTAAAGGGGGTTGAGACTATTTTCTCGATAATTATTTGGGCAATTCTATCCCCTTTGTGGACCTCGTAATCCACCTCTGACAGGTTTGCCAGTAGGACCCGAATTTCTCCTGTATAGTCCGCATCTATGACTCCAGCATTAATGGTGAGGCCGTTTTTGCTTGCCAAACCACTTCTGGGTGCGATGCGGGCATAGGTGTTCTCCGGAAGTCCCATTGAGATTCCTGTTCCGATGAGCTTTTGTCCCCTTGCTGGGATGATGGCTCCTTCTATGCTGAACAGGTCACTTCCTGCAGCTTTTTGCGAACCTTTCATAGGTATTTTCGCATCTTTTCTCAGCTTTTTGACCGTAACTTCATAGTTTGGTCCTTCCTTGGTGCTGATCTTTAAAATCCGGCTTTCCAGATTTTCCCGAATTGCTTCTTTTTCTGGTATCGCATATACCGTTGGGGAGGCATCAAGGCATACTGCCTTACACCTATCACTATCGAAGGTGATTTCTTCCTTTTGCCAATCGATTCTTGGGTTGTGGTCTTTGGTACCTTCTTCGATTTGTAGCATCCAGATCCATGGGATCACCTTGCGGAATTTCCTTGGGTGTTGTTCTAAAAGTGCCGTCTTGATTCCTTGGGGTGCCATATATCTCTGTTTTTACTTTCTTGGTCTGTCGCAGATGTTTGAGTGTGGCTAGTCGAATTTCTTTTTCCATAGCCCATACTGCTAATTCGGGTGCTGCTGTGATTGTCTTATCGTAGTGATCAAATTCCTCTTGCAGTTTTGGGTTCATTCCTGCATATAGCCATTCTCCTGCTGTCATATCGTCTAATTCTGCTTCTGTCAGGGCCAGTTGGAACTTGTTCCAGTATTCTGTCATAGTCTGGTTTCCTTGGTTCATATTTTTGAGTTGTATTCTCGCGGCTCCCCTTGGATCAATTTCCCCAAACTGGTTTCTAATTGCTTCTTTGAATTCCTCCCAGTCGTTCCAAGGTGCGGTCCTTATTCCTTCCATATAGGGTGTGAGCCATGAACTTGCCTCTTTTCGTAGCAAGCTGGATACATAGGTGATTTTCTCCTCACTGTGTCCTTCTGCCCATCCTACTGCTTGAAAGTAGATTTGCAGTTCCGCTAGCCAGTTCCTGAGTTCTTTTCTATCACCTGTGTAGGTGCTTGGTGGTTTAACCTTCGGTTTCGGAATGTTCATGGCTTGTAATATCTGTGCCAGTTGTCCAAGTAGTTCTTCATTTCCTGGTGGTGGGTTTACAGCCTGTCCCGCTGCTTGTCCTTGGCCCGACATTCTTTCTTCTCTTTCTTCTTCGTCGCTCGAAGATTCGTCAGATGATGATCTTTCTTCTGATGTAACTGGACTCGGTGTTCTCCCTCTTTCCGAGGCTGTTCTTGCAAGTTCTTGTGCAACCTCTGGGAGTTCTAAGGATTGGTCTTCGTATTCAAAATCCGTGTTGTCATTGGGTGTTGCTTTTGGGACGCAACCAAATGTTACGATCCTCTATATGATCCTTCCTTTCTTATATCTCGCAACAGGTAACGATACTATTGTTAGCTTTCTTATATGGATAGTACTTACCTATCTCCTATTGTATTCTCCTTCCTTCGAGAATTCTGATACTAGTTCTCTTACGCTATGTCTTAGATATTGACCGTTGCCAATACTAAGTCCTTATAGCGTTAACTAGTATTCGTTCTGTCTCTTCTTCGTGTTGGTTGGTCTTTTTGTAAAGAGCGTAAAGGTGTTTTATTGATAACTTATAAGATAGGAAATAACTTAGGTGGTTGCGTGAAGAACTAACTATCAGGTCCTACTGACCTCCTTATATAGTTCTTCCAGCAACCCGCTTACAAATCAAATGAGTCACAACTGTGACTCATGCATTCGCGTAACATATAATCTCATGACCATATTTGGTCATGTGCAAAAGTCCCATGACCTTAAGGGGGTCATGTGCGAAACCTCATGACTCATATAAACGAAGTCATGCCTCTTAATCCTCATGACTCATAGGCATACCTATGAGTCAATACTCAACATACCAATCAAATTCAAACATAAACAACTATGACTCACAACTGTGAGTCATGTGAAACCCTATGACTCGTACCTGAGTCATAGTGTGAAAACATATCATCGTATGACTCAACCGAGTCATGTGAAAAACCTTTCTAACAAATGAAATACTATGACATATAATTGTATGTCATGTGAAACCATTACAAACCATATCGGGTTTGTAATACAGTATCTCTCTCAATATGCAAACAAGTGCCAGGAGCAGTAATTCCACTTGCATTTATCACTGAGCGAGCACAATGGAAAGTACTGGATCTTGGACGGATGAATATACTTTGTGAGTTTTGTAATGCAAAGCATTGGTTAGCTGAATGCACATCAGGAAGCACAATAGCATGATCAATTTTCGAACAATGCTGTAAGAAAGGTGCAGTTCAGCTACCATCCATATTACCTCCACCTGAGCCACTACAATCATTAATGAAAAATCAGGATAGTACCAGTCAGACTTTTTGCAGCAAAATTCGAGAATATAACTCTGCACTCTCTTTTACCTCAGTGAAATACCAAGCAGATACCCGTACAGCAAACTGGGGCCCAGGAGTTCAATGCTTTCAGATTCATGGGGAATTATATCATTTACAGGGTCCACTAGAGCCTGCATTACATGATGTACCTCAATTTGCACAATTATTCTTATATGACCCGCAATATGCTGTGAATATACGCTTCACTTCACATTCAAATCTTGAACCACACCTTCTTGAACAACTTACATCAATGTTGCACGAGTGTAATCTATTTATCCCTATATATCAAACTGCAAAAGAAAGATTAGAGGCAGCAAATATAAATACAGGTGACGGGGTAACACACATTGTCTTAAACCCACAACTGCAACTAATTGTTGAATCAGGAGTTGATAAACGAAGATGCAATCTACCAACCAGTAATGAGGTTGCTATGATTATTGGTGATGAATATGCTGAGAGTGGAATTCATGATATTATATTAGCATCAAGAGGCAATAATAATGAATCACGTTTTTTTACAATTAATGGGAATCATGCTTCATATATGCCTTTACATTATGTATTATTCTTTCCAAAAGGCGAATCAGGTTACCACTGGAGGCTACAGTTGGTTGATAATAGTGGTCAAAGGAAAAACACACGCTTAGCACAATGTGCATTTTATCGCTATCGATTACATCCAAGAGTTGGAGAATCTGATATATTATTTTGTGGTCAGCGATTATGGCAGCAATACTTAGTTGATGCATGGGCAGTATGTGATCAAAATAAGCTGCAGTGGCTAAGGCATCATCAAGCAAATATTCGAAGTGATCTTTACAATGGATTAGCGGATGCAATGCTAAGAGATGAGGTTGATGTATCAGCAATTGGCAAGCGAACAATTTTACCTTCGAGCTATACAGGTGGTGATCGATTTATGCAACAACTTTTCCAGGATAGCATAGCAATAGTACGACATTTTGGACAACCAACATTATTTATCACTTTTACAGCAAACCCAAAGTGGGAGGAGATTGTGCAAGAACCTCTACCAGGGCAAAGTGCTGTTGATCGACCAGATTTAGTTGCTCAAGTTTTTCATTTAAAGCAACAACAATTACTACATGAAATAAAGCATGACGGAATATTTGGAAAATTTACAGGTTGTGTTTGGACAATTGAATATCAAAAACGTGGCTTACTCCATATGCATTTACTTTTATTTTTACATTCAGAAGATCAATTTCTTACAGCAGAAGCAATTGATAAAATTGTTTGTGCAGAGCTTCCTGATCCAGTAACAGATCCCAATGGCGAGTTATTAGCACTTATTAAATCTAATATGGTACATGGTCCATGTGGGTGGATGAAGCCGCAAGCCCCTTGCATGATCAGTGGAGGTCCAGGATTGAGTGCAAAGTGTTCAAAGCGATTTCCGAAGGACTTTCAAGAGGAAACAATTGTACAAGAGTATGGTTATCCACTCTATCAATGAAGGAATAATGGTCAAACCTTTGATCTACCTTTGCAGATTAATGGTGCACTGATAGCTTTCCGATTCGATAATCGTTGGGTTGTTCCATATAATCCATATTTGTCATGGAAATTTAAAGCACATATCAATGTTGAAGTTTGTGCATCGGTTCATGCAGTTAAATATATTCATAAATATATCTATAAAGGTTCTGACAGAACTACATTACAGGTTGCAGCAGAACAGGATGAGATTCAAAGGTATTTACAAGGGCGTTATATTGGACCTACTGAGGCAGTTTGGAGATTATTTGAATATGCAATGCACGAAGAGTTACCAACAGTTAAGCATCTTGCGGTACATCTTCCTGGTGAACAACTGGTATACTTTCCTGATAATGCAACCAATGAGCAACTTCAATCACGCATGGACTCAGCAAAGACTACATTAATGGCGTTTTTTGAATATAACTCTTTGCACGATGATGGTAGGCACTATCTTTATCAGGACTTTCCAACCAGCTTCGTATTTCAAGAAAAACAACATATTTGGACTGTACGGAAAAGAGGAATCGCTATTGGCCGAATGTATCACTGCAATCCATTTATGGGTGAGAAATACTATTTACGATTATTACTTACGATAGTTCCAGGTGCAAAAGGGTTTGAGCATTTACGCACAGTAAGAGGAATTACTTACAGCACATTTCGTGAAGCATGTTCAGCACTTGGCTTAATCGAGGATGATCAAGAGTGGATTAGCTGTTTTAATGAAGCTATAACATTTGCAACAGGAAAGAGTTTACGCACATTGTTTGTTACTGCATTGTTATTTGGATCGATTTGCAATCCGTTGGAATTATGGAATAAGTTCAAGGACCATATTTGCGATGACCTGAAATACCAACTAGAGCAACAAAATCTCACGCATCTTGGTGCAAGTATTTCTAATGCACATATTGACTATGGTTTATATTTAATATCTCGAATGCTTGCTGATTCAAATAAAACCTTAATACAATTTCAAATACCATCCTCAGTTATAACTTGGAATCAAGATAACGGTAATGCACTATTAGCGGAAGAATATAATTATGATACACAAATACAGGAAACATTGTGTAATAACTTTTTGCACAAATGAATATTCAACAAAAGTTCTGTTTTAACACGATAGTTTCTGCATTACAGCAGCCAAATGGAGCACAGTTTTTCTTGCAAGGTCCTGCTGGAACTGGTAAAACATTTCTTTATCGTGCATTGTGCAGCTATATTCGTCAACAGGGTAAAATTGTTCTTTGTGTTGCTTCTTCCGGTATTGCTGCACAACTACTACCAGGCGGTAGAACCTCACACTCCCGCTTTAAGATTCCAATGCACCTAAATGAATCCTCAATTTGTGCAATTAGCAGGAATAGTCAACTTGCAGAATTACTTCGATCAACAGCCTTGATAATTTGGGATGAAGTACCAATGCAACATAAATACTGTTTTGAGGCAGTAAATCGCACCCTAAACGATATCCAACAAACATTAGATGATACACTATTTGGTAATATACCAATTATTCTAGGCGGAGACTTTGCACAAATATTACCTGTTGTGCCACGTGGTAATAGGGCAGCGATCGTTCGTGCATGTATTCAACAATCCTATCTTTGGCCAAAGTTTCAACTATTACACCTAACAGAAAATATGCGAGTTATTAGTGGAGGTGCAAATATTGAGTATAGTCAATTTCTAGCTGCTATGTCGTATACACCAGCCCTCCGTGGAACAATTGAACTTCCTACCAGAATTGAATCATTTGGAACTTTGCAGGAGTTTTGTCAAGTTATCTTTCCATCGCACATTTTAAATGAATCATATAATGATTGCACACTTCTGCGGAATCGCATAATCCTTGCATTTCGTAATGACACTGTTTCTGAGTTTAACCATATATTAATTTCACAGTTCCCAGGTGAAGTACACTATTTTGATGGGGTTAACAGTGCAGATATAAATGATACTCACTCAGAAACTGAAGAAGTACCCATAGAGTATTTGCAAAGCATTAATAGTTCCTCCCTTCCACCCTCAAGACTCATACTAAAACTTGGTGTACCAGTTATTCTAATGTGAAACCTAAATCCTAGGGAAGGTTTGTGTAATGGAATATGAATGACTATTATTTGCCTTAGTCGATCATGCATTGGTGTACGAATCCTTGGTCGTGATTTCGATGGTCATTGCACTCTTTTACCATGAATTTCATTAAGTACGAATGAAGGTGAGTTACCATTTATCCTTACACGAAAGCAGTTTCCAATTCAGCTTTGCTTTGCAATGACCGTAAATAAGTCTCAAAGTCAGTCCTTTGAAATTATGGGAATTGATCTTCGCATACCAGCATTTTGTCATGGTCAGTTATATGTTGCATTAAGTCGTGTTACCAGCTTGCATGGATTAAAAGCCTTATTTGCATCAACTACTTCGAGAACTACAGATAATATTGTTTATCCTGAAGTACTTCTGTGTTCCTAATCGTAAGCCTCTTAGTGCAAGTTACTCCCTTCTTTTTCTATAAAAAGACGTATACTAATTTTCCATTAACTAAATATTAGTTGTATTTTGATATATATACTTCTTTTCTTAAATATATGTAATTTCGCTATTTTACACCTTCTGAATCATTCTAATATCTTTTTCCTTAATATTATTCTTTTGCATCTATGTTTTTATAATAGAATTATTGGCTATTTACATGTTATTATTAAATATGAAATATATTATATTTGAAACACTTTACACTTATCTTTTTTAAATAAAATGAAAAATGCTTAGAATGTAAAACTTTTATTAAGTAATATTAAAAGTGTAATGTTAAAAATTAAAGTGCAAAGTAAAAAGCTTTCAACAACAGCAAATTAAAGAAAAAAGCATACTAAGCAATCAAAGAACTTTCTCAATAATCAAATCTCTCACAATGCTAGCCACTCCAACCACTCCAGTCATCATATTATCCCAATGTTTTCCAAACTCAGTACCTCTTCCTCCCTTCCTGGTGCGTGCAACCTCAGTGCGTGGTGGTGCAAAATCGTCATCTGGGTCTGCAAGGATTTCAAGTGAAGGGAAACGTTTTCTTTTGCCTGCAAATCAGAGTAAAATATTAGCATAGTCATGTAAAGGAACTTGCATACACTTACCTTTGTCTGCAGGAAATGAACACTGTTTACCATTACTATTGTAGTGGCAGTTGGTGCATGACTTAGTATATTCTCCAGGCACAGTAACACACTCTGCAAAAGGTCCTCCACTCTGCTCACACTGTTTGCACATACCCTCCTCCACCACACCCCTGGTGTACCCCAAAACTGCCTCATGATTTGCTATTCTTGACCATGTTAAGTCCTTAGCACTCTTTCCCTCTCTTAACTCCACATCCCTAACCCTTTTCATATACCTAACCCTAAAAAATGCGGCACTCCCTTTCTCAGGAGTCTTCTCAGCCACCTCTGCAGGGGAGGAGCCTCTGGTAGGACTGGGAGGGGTATCTTGGGTTGGGGAAAAGGTCTGTGTAATCTGAACAGGGGTAGATGGGGTTGTGCTAGGGGGTCTAGGGGTAACAGGATCAAGGGCCATAGCAAAAGTACTAGAACTAGCCATAACTGGAAATTTTAATAAAAATAAGCGAAATATGAGATCAAAGCAATAGATAAAATGAGTGAAAATAATACCAAATAAGACAAAGGAATTGTTTCAGGGATAGTGGATAAAAAAAAAGCGAAATTCTAAGAAATAAAAATGGAGAGTAGATCTTTTAATAGTAAAGAGTGTAAGAAATAAGGAAATAGTGTAATGGTGATAAAAAGCGAAATTCTACAGTCAAAAAGGATCCTTTATATTTTTTTTACCAGCCTGTGTTGATTTCTTAGCATTTTTATGGGTTAGGTTTTTTACATTCTGCAGCTACTTGCACAGTGAGTGCACTGCTATTCACAGGGTGGGTGCACAGCTATTCACGGGTGCACCGCTATTCACAGGGCAGGTGCACTGCTACTCACCGAGTGCACAACCTAAATCATAACAACCGAGTTCAACACACCAACCCCCCCCCCTCGAGGTCTCGCGGGCCTTTTGCTAGTTGTTTCGTACTATGTTTCGTACTAGGGATGTGAGGGTTACTGGTGAGACGTTTTACCATTGCCTTAGTATCGTCTCAGCAAGCTAGTTAGAACGCTACTCATACAGTAGCGGTCACAGGATGGGAGTGTTTGTCTTCCGAAGGATTTTCGAGCATGGACTTTCTCTTGTTATTTCTCGTCTAGATTGGGATGGGATATAGGAGCTATGAGGCGGTAGGGGAGAGGATTTAGGTTGTTATCATAGGATAGGAAAATCATCTTCGGGCACATTACTGGGCGTTACGGATTGTTAGGGAAGGTTTGCGGAACATTTGGCACGAGTTTCGGGCATGTTTGTTAATTTCTTGGTGTTTTATTGTTCATTCGTTGTGTTGGAATTATGTCTGCAAGTACCTTGTGTAGAATTGCCCGCATTTCGTTTTTGGGGAATCAGGGCTTCTATGTTCCTCTAGAGAGATACTTTCATATCCGGATCTGCTGCAAGTAATAGCACATAAAATTGCCTGCTTCGGCGGAGGCCTTCTCTTCCCTCGCAACGAATAAACTCACACAGTGGTCCTCCCACCCTGGAGGACCGGCAAAGCTATGAATTAAATTATCTCGCTACCTATCCCCTTCCTGCTTCATCTAAAGCTACTCTATAAGTCTTTTAACAAACCCGGAACGCCCTCCGTTCCGATGCTCGAAGCAAGCTCCACAATATCCAAGGCCCACCTAGTATCGTCACAGTTCAGCAAATCCCTAAGTTCTAGGTGCCGCAGTAGTAAGTGGATAACCGGCGGACGGGCCAGCCCGACTGCGAGGTCCAGGGGCTCTTTCCCCATGCGATTCCGCGCGGTGATGTCTACACGGCTAGACTGGAGGAATAATCGCACGGTTTCCAGACTAGTGCCACCCATTGCAATATGCAGCCCGGTATTCCCCATCGGCGACTTATCCCGGAGGTTCTCGTGCACCTCAGGGCAGGATAATAGCACGCTGACGATATCCACGTTACAGGCATAAGCCGCGGCATGCAGGGCCGTTCGGCCAAGGGAGGCTGGTTTATTTATCTCTACGTCCGGATCGGAGAGCAGCAGCGCGACAACATCACCTTGCTGCGCCGCCACAGCAGCATGCAACACCAGTTCCCCGTCCAAATCCTGCGAGTTAGCATCCACGCAGTCATCACCTAATAGAAATGCCACCGTGTGGTAACTCCCTCCAGCCGCCGCTAAATGCAGCGTCATCTGGCCAAAGTAGCTGAAGTAAAAACAGGCGGAGTAATGAGAGGAAACGTGTATATAAAAGTGGTAGATAGATAGAGATAGGTTGGAATTTGGGCAATTCACTTTGGCACGAGATAGAGGTTCAAAGTTCGCATAATAATTTCTAACTAGCTGACCAGGTCCTTTATCATAGGACTTGCCTCCTCCCATGCCGTGCCTGTGTGAGTGAAAATTTTCACCTCCATCAAGGGGGAAGAAAGTTTTCTCTCACTGAAGCAAGAAAGAAACAAGAAAGAAATTTTCAGCTGCAAGGAGACAAAAGATCAAACGACTAGATGATAAGGTGGGATGAAATTGAGTACGCAGGGGACAATATTCCAACAGTAGTCCTCTTCATTGGGATCCATAAAGTCCAGCAGGAAGCGCACTATGGGAACGCATCCCCGCAGCGCAGCAAGATGCCGACAATTTTTTCTAATCCTATCGGAAAAATTGTACAGGCCGGCTTTCCCGGACTGGACTAATATGCGCACAACCTCCTCCCGCCTATGCCCGAACCGCGATTAGCAGTGGCAGGTAACTCCACTCAAGCAAGACGCCAAAACTGCCGTGTACTCCGAAGAGAAACATATAATCCATGACTAGACAAGAACACCACCAATACCGGGAATATGCACATTCGGGCCAACACAAGATACCGGTAAATAACTAATCTCCCAACGGAAAGGGGGAAAAAAAAAAAGGAAAGAAAGAAAAGCAACGGCCACTAACCGTCAGCACTACTCCCCACCAGGAATAAGAGGAAAACGGGTACAGGACAGGGGAGACCGAAACAGAAACGGGGAGCAAAGAGGAAATATTCAAGATGTAAGATACCCGGAATAATTCAAGCAATGGGTGACAAGTATAACAACAGGTATTACTGCAGCAGCAGCTGCGATGGATGGGAATGCTAGGGGTGTGGAGATGGCGAGTGGTTTTGTCTTATTGGAAGGAGAATCCAGAAGTGGAGGGGGAAGGGGAGTGAGTGCGGGTGCAGGCGCGGTTGTCTTTACTTCGATAACTTCCAGTTGTGGATGGGGGAGTGCTGGGACCTCAGTATCAGTTGTGGCAGGCTCCAGAAGCGGGGAGGGCGTTCGCAAGTAGGGCTGGTAGGGGGTCGAGTTTTGTGTTTATGCGGCCATGGAGGAGCTTCGCTATTCCTTCGTGCTCCACCCCGGCAGCCAGCAAGAGTGGTGTGCTACCCTTATTGGCTTTCGAGTCGGGGTTGACCTCTTTCCGGTCTAGGAGGAGCTTCACTATTCCTTCGTTTTAAATACGGTACCGAGTGACAATGGGTGATGGTATATCCCGGCGAAGGAATAATAATAGAGAATAAAAAGAGTGAAGATTTGTTTCTAAAAAGATATCAAAGAGTGTAAAGATAAAATAAAGAGAACAGATGAACAACTGAAACGTGCGATATGACTTCTCTGGTAACACCTTGACGAGGGGATAATAAGCGTGCACACAGAACAGAAAACAGTAGGAAATACAGAGGTCTTAAACAGACACAACAACGCGCAAAGAACCAACAAAAGCGAAAACCAAATCCTAAATTTCCTCCATTCTATTCTCGCCAGGAGCAAAAGAACGTCTCACGATCTTCCCATAAAACACGCCTGTGTTTCTCTCGATGTTTCACCCGTTTCACTAACGATGCAGCCTTGCGACATACTAGTGTTTAGCTAATGTCGCGAGTGTTTCACACTAGCAGAATTTTCCTCCACACCATACATATGCCGAGCAGCAACGAATATTTCCAACATTTCATGCCCTCCCGAGGCAGCCAGAAAGAGTGGTGTGTTACCATAATTGTTTTTCGAGTCGGGGTTGACCTCGCTCCGGCCCAGGAGGAGCTTCACTATTCCTTCGTGCCCTTTCTCGACAGCCAGCCAGAGCGGTGTCCTCTCCCAAATGTCTTTCCAGTCGAGTTTGACCTCATTACAGCTGATGAGTACCTTCACAATTGATTCATGTCCATTGTCTGCAGCCCGTGATAGCGGGGTACGGCCCTCGAAATCAGTCACTGACATATCCAAATCCTTCTTCTCCAACGAAGATATCACAATCTCTTGAAGCCCCATGTATGCCGCGCAGTGAAGCCCAGTGAAACCAATAAGAGATTTCCACCCGGCCAATAACCCCTTCTCTCGACAAAGAATTTTCGCTGAGATATGTTGATCGAATTCATCAAGAAGCTGAAGCACAAGTGACTTTACGCCCTCTGTCATTCCGTGGGTCAAAGAACCCCCAGTAAGTTGATGCATATTCAAGGAAGGGTGCACCTTTGGGAGCGGAAGTGTGATCAACCGAAATTTCATTAACAGAATCATGGTTAAGATACGTCAAGCATATTTCCGCTAATGTTGTGTAGGCATTTCCAAAATAGTCGGGATGACTGTTGAGGTATTCTTGAAACGTGAAATGCACCAACCGGAGTGTCGACCTCTCGTCCACAGTGACAAGTCCAAGGCACGAGGCCAGCACTGTTTTTATGTCAGGGATATTTTGGGAATTGACATCTTGAGAACCTATTTCCACACCGAGGGCGAAGCATAGCTCTTCACTCGTCATTGGCCGCTCCGATCGGGAAATCCACATCAAAGCATCCATGGCGAGTTTTGATTGACCTCCGCGCTTCGCCATTCTATTCAAAGTCTCGCGATAAGCGCCCTCCAAGCCAAGGCTTCCATTGGTTATTCTCTTGAGCTGTTCTCGCCTCTTATGGATCGTGGTCTCGCCTAATATTGTAGCCATAGTTAAAGAAACTAGTAGAAACCTATGCACTATGGTCAGTCATGACTAGTAGCTTTTGGTATGAACATGGATATTACATACGCGCCAGAAATCCTTTCCGGAATAAGTTGCATAATCTCAGCCTCCAATGTAGGATCTATCGCTTCTGGAATCAAGTCTGCATCCAACTCTTTCGCCAGATATCCCCTTATATCCGCGCTGTCCGTGTTGACCGGGATATCGTGAGCACGATCCGGAAAGTATTTTTCCACCAGACCTTCAACATGGGGTCTCCCAGTGAGGAATAGCCGTACGCCTGCCGACCCTTGCGAAATGGCACACAACGAGCTCAGAAGTTCGGGTCAAACCCTATCCGGATATTCATCGAGGGCATCAATACAGATAAAGACACTCTAAGGGAGCTAAGGTAGCTTTTGAGAGTTCCAGAATGTCTGGGAGTCGAAGTCCTCGGCCATCGCGTTTTGCTTTCTGGAAGGCTGTATTAATCTCGGCAGGAACTGTTCCCAAAGCACAAACAAGTTGCTTAACTAGAGCGCCGATCATATTGGCGGGGGTTTGCTCCTTTAAGCCCTGAAAATCGCAGTAGAGATAAGCGACAGCGACGTTATTCCCCTCCATCTGATCACATATCGTATCAATCACTAGCGAACTGGAATAGCACCATATCTAGTTAGCGACGATGGTTGCTTGTAAGGAATCGCTCTGCCCTCATACCTTAGATAGGTTTTCCCAACCCCTGGGTTTCCGGAACAGAACAGCGTAGCCTTTCCAGATCCATCTTTGCCGTCGTGCCATCTGATAAACTCCCCGTTTCGCAAAAACCAACTCCCTAAGCCATCGCGACGTCGCGTACTCACATCCTGGTGACGCACACGAGGTTCTAAAGGCGATAACCATGCCAGAATTTTCTGCTCTTCGTCTATATAGTTAGTGTTGTAGATAGTGTTGTAACTACTGATTGTGTTGAAACTGTTTTGGTGGCCCGAACTGGCAGCATTCAGTTGCAGGTTTCTAGAGTGATTCATCTTAGTTGGCAGGAGTGTGTTGTGGTCGTTGTACCGGTATCATGAATAAATGGAAGTTGTGAAAGCGATGGAATATCACAGAGTTGGTGTTCAGGGGAAAGCGGGGGCATAACACTTGTCCAGCCTTATTGGTGATGCGAAGGCACTACGCTATAGTACGAGTACAGGGTCTAGGGCACTTGTATGGTGGAGTCTCATTATCATAACAGCGAAAGTACCAATAGGATTAGCCTTTTGGCTGCCATGCTGGCACACTCCTATGGTACTCCTAGTATCAAGATGCTTCTTCTCTTTTCCGAAAAGCCAACTCGAAAAGCCCCTACTGAGTGATTTTCCGTGGGTGCATGCAACATACAGCACAAGGGTAGATCATGAATTGATGATGGTTTTACAAAAGAGTAATGGAGCAAGCAAGCCATTACCTTTTCAACGCACAACCCACACAACTCTGCCAGAGTCAAATAAGAGCCAATTTCATGATAGGTATGTTGAGATAGGTATTGCCTATTCTATGAACCGAATTTTTTTTACTCACATCCACTAATGGTGGACAAAAAAGGCATTTCTTCAGGCAAACGGTATCTTGGCGCACTATTCGGCGCGGTGTTTTTTTTTACTACTGTACCATCAATTCATGATGTCTAATATGTACTGAAATAACAAATCCAAAAACCGCGACTTTTGCACTTTGAAAATGTGTTTCATCAAACTAGGAACCCTGTTTGCACCTTGAATTCGAGTTTGGAAGATGGTATGCAAGGAAAAACAAACCTACACCATTATCCATCCTCCACTCCAACACAATCTGTGAACACATAACCTTCCTTTGACCCCCCAGCCCTGAATAGCTCCTAAAACGTCTTTTTCCCACACAAGAATTTCTTCTCATAACCTTTGATAACGCAGCAAGGAGGTGTTAGTGAGTGTGTTGATTTAACATTTATTATATCTTGCAGGAGGTAAGTTGTTAACACCCAAATCAATTCCATATATAGACCTGTGAATATTAATGTCAATTAAATAGTGCAAAATGGAATCACAAAGATGCAGCAGGTGCAAGAGGAACAAATCACTCACAGAGTTTGACCTGAATAGAAGGGGAGTTTATAAAAAGACCTGTCAGATTTGTTTAGTGAGTATATAATTGTTTCTGTAATAGATATTCAGTTACTAACAAATTAACCCTCAGGAACAAGATAGACAAGTCCGTCAACGTCGGAAAGCGAATCAACTTACAATGGTTCAGCACAGCAATCTTGCTATTGCACCTTTATCATTGGTACCACCTGTGGTTCCCAATCTTCCTTCTCCAGAATTCCCCCTTGCTTTCACAACACAAATTCACTGCTGGAAGACCTTAGAGTTGGGAAGAATGAATGTTCAATGTCCTGGTTGCAAAGCATTTCACTGGATTGATGAGCGAAGTCATCCAAGTACAATTGCTATTCCCGAATTTGAGTCATGCTGTAAGAAGGGAGATGTCATCCTTGAGAGCTTACCCGATCCACCAGATATTCTCAAGAGATTGCTCTCCACTGAGGATGCAGATAGCAAGCACTTCAGAAAGCATATCCAGGAATATAACCCCACACTATCATTCACCTCACTCAAATATTCACCTGATCAAAGACCAGCACAACTTGGATCTGGAATTCAGTGTTTTCAAATACATGGAGAATTATATCATATGCAAGGACCACTGAATCCGCTACCAGATCATCAACCACGGTTTGCTCAACTATTCCTCTATGATCCCCAGTTTGCAGCCAACATGAGGCAAAGATATCATACGAATCTGGATGCTGGAACCTTACACACATTGACAAATATGTTGCATGACATAAACCCTTTCATCAACCTTTATAAGACAGCAAAGGAACGACTTGATCAACAGACCAACCTAGATCCTGGAGAAGAAGCACGAATCATATTGAATCCACAGATGCGGTTGGTACTTGAGGTAGGATCAGATCGCAGGCGCCATAATCTTCCAACTGCAGATGAAGTGGCAATGATCCTGCCAGCAGAATACAGTGATACTGGCTTTCGAGATATTGTTTTAGCAAAGAGAGCAGCTGATGGGGGTGCTGGGTTTTCAGTCATCAATGCAAACCATGCAGGATATATGCCACTACACTATGTGCTATTATTTCCATATGGAGAGCTTGGTTGGCACTGGGCACTTGAGCTTCAGAATCCAGAAGGTCGAAGACAGATTACCCGCTTACCACAACGTGCCTTCTACCGCTACCGCCTCCATACTCGCCTTAATGAATCCTCCCTTCTATTTCAGTCTCAAAGACTCTTCCAACAATATCTGGTGGATGCTTGGGCATCCTGCGATCAGAACAAACTTTCTTGGTTAAGATCTCATCAAGGCAATCTTAGGGCTGATGTTTACAATGGATTGGTTGATGCTACCCTTCAACAAAACCTGGACCCAACAGCTTTGGGTCGTTCAGTGATCCTGCCTTCCAGCCATACTGGTGGTGACCGTTTTATGCAACAGCTTTTCCAGGACAGCATGGCTATTGTACGGTATTTTGGACGTCCAACTCTTTTCATAACCTTTACAGCAAATCCAAGATGGGAAGAGATTACAAGGGAGCTTTTACCTGGCCAGGGTGCTATTGATAGACCAGATTTGGTTGCCCGAGTCTTTCACCTCAAACAGAAAGCGCTCCTCAAGGAATTGAAAAAGGATAATATCTTTGGCGAATTCCGTGGTTGTGTCTGGACTATTGAGTACCAGAAGAGAGGACTACCCCACATGCATCTATTGCTATTTCTTAAGACTGATGATCAGTTCTTGACCTCAGAAAATATCGACAGGATGATCAGTGCAGAGTTACCATTACCAACTTCTGACAAGAGCAGGGAACTGGCTGAAATTATTAAGTCATGCATGACTCATGGACCCTGCGGTAAAGAGTTTCCAAATGCTCCTTGCCTGATCAGTAAGGGAAACAATGGAACCAAGACATGTTCAAAGCATTTTCCCAAAGCGTTTACAGAGGAAACAATGCTACAGGAGAATGGATATCCACATTACAGACGACGAAATAATGGCCAATCATTTGAACTTCCAGTTAGAAATGGACCTCCTGGTGCAACCTTTTCAGTAGACAATCGCTGGGTGGTACCACATAACCCATATCTCTCCTGGAAATACAAGGCACACATTAATGTTGAAGTCTGTGCATCTGTTCATGCAATTAAGTATATTCATAAGTATATATACAAAGGATCAGATCAGGCCACTTTACAAGTTGATGGGATTCAGGATGAGATCAAACAATATCTTACAGGACGATATATTAGTCCAACAGAGGCAGTTTGGAGACTATTAGAGTTTGGCACTCATGAGGAATGGCCACCAGTCACACATCTTGCACTTCATCTTCCTGGAGAACAGCCTGTCTACTTTGAGTCAGACATAGAGAGAGAGGAATTAAGGGAGAGAACATTATCTGCACGTTCAACCCTGATGGCATTCTTCAATTACAACACTAGACACGAGGATGGACATCAGTACTTATATCAGGAATTTCCAGGAAACTTTGTGTTTAAAGCCAAAACAAAGGAGTGGAAGAAACGGGAAAAGGGTATGGCAATTGGTCGGATGTATACCTGCAACCCCCTTGCAGGTGAGAGATACTA
>ML120662.1:19282-37162 GCA_003788595.2 Choiromyces venosus 120613-1
TGACTTCATCAATCTGTAGAGATAAACTAAATGGATCTATTATCACATTGGCTACTCTATCTGACACCATAATTCTTTGCTATGACTGCTGCTATCTTTGCAAGCATAATTCTTTTAGAGAATCGAGATATTCCTTCAAGTCAACATTTTCGGACATTAAAGGCTTGCTCACAAAATTTTATTCTATCATTATTTAGAACTGTACTACATAGGGATCATATTCAATTTCTGGAACTTTCTAACTATATAAGAATGTGTAATAACACTTTTAATTCACTTTAATGCTCATTGTCAGTTTTGATAAGACATTATAACTTTAGAGGAAGAATGTATTACTTATAATACTTGGACTATATGAATTCTCATATGCATCACTCTAAATCAATATCAAAATATACTGCATGTGATTATAATTGCCATAACGTTATACAAGAATCTCCAATATACTTTGGGAATCCCTGAGATCTGGCTTGAGGTACTGTATTAAAGAAAATAATAACATATTGTATTACTGATTTCAAGATTATAAACACACAATGTCTTTGAGAACTTTAACTCCATAGTTTATACAAAGTATCTTTCAAGTTACTAGCAATATTCCAGTTCCCTCTATTCTTACTGGTAAATTACGTCTATGCCTCCCTCTCTTTCTTCCATATTCTTTCCTCAATCTTCCTTCTCTACTCTTCTATCAGATTATCCATACATTCATACAAACATATATAAATGGCTTTTCATCCACAAACGACTACCCAAGAATGGATGCACTTTCTACAATTCCGAACACAAGGGTCACTCACCTTTGAGCAAAAACTTATTATTTGTCCAAAATTGACCATGTTTGGGAGTGCAGAGTCTAAACGATTATCGGTACAGACTGTGAGAAAAGAAGTAGCCACTGAAATTCTCAATGGTGTACTAACACAACAAGAAGGGGATGCTCTCATTGAGGACTGGGTGCAGGGACTTACCATTGGTGGCTTTCTACCAATGATCTGACATTGTGGCATCCTTGCTGTTTTCACAAATCCCTTAGGCAACGCCATTGAGCAACAATCCGAAGATTGTGTCAGTTGGCATACATATGTCATCATTTACAAAAATGGTATGCTTGCTGTCCATGATCCAAGCTTTGTACCTGGCACTACACACCTTCACCCCTGCAAGGGAGTTTCTTTGGTCAAAGGGTTGGTAAAGGCCTTTCAGAGTAGGGGTACTAATTGCAGAGTTTCAGAGATTTGGTTTGGAGGAGGTGGTAATAATGGAACAAGGTGTCAGGAGATGAGTAGGAGGTGGATTGAACAGGAGATTGTGATTAATAAGGGGACTAATCTGGGAAATTGGGATCAGAGGGAGGGGTGGGTTAAGGTTCACTTTTAGTTAGCAGTTGTTGTTCACTGGCAATTGGAATGGTATATTTCTGTAATGCAAAATCTAAAAGAAGTCTCAGAATACCTAATACCCAGAGCTGCAAGTTAGATTGCATTCCTTCTACTATTATTATTTAGTTCCAAGGTATTACTAATGATTCTAGACCCCCCTGAAATACAGACCTCCATCTCTAGAGGGGGCTCTTGCTATTACACAGTATCCCCACCAGTATTCTTATTTAGTTCTAAGGTATTAATGCCTCTACACCACACCCTCGAATACGAGCCTCCAGATCTGGAGGGGGCTCATGCTAGTACCCTTGTACTCGGGGTAGGGGTGAAGTATTGGGACAAGCAGGGGGGTCAAATGTCTGTGCGAAGAATATAAAGAGTGTATTTATTAGCAGTTGAGCCACCGCGGAAATATTGGAATTGATCTATTAAGGAAAGGTATTTTACATTTTTAGTTTAATAGAACATTTTTAGTACCGCTTTTGTGGTATCATACTTGTATGTATATGCACAGGCCTCTTCGACCCCTGAATGTCCCAATACTTCACCCCTACCCCGGGTATACAAGTAGTGCTCCTACCTTTTTGTCCGGTAGCGAAAGAAATGAAAACTACCATTGCTCTTTGGAAAGTTCTCATAGCCCCAATGTATCGTGCTATCAGGCCTTGGCAGTCTTTCTGCAAGCTACCGATCAATATTCTCGAATGGTTGGCCCAGATGTAGTCGTAACCGTGCCAAGGTTCCTGCCGATTATGTAACTGCTCACAGTTGCAAATCTTTGCAGCACGTCTACAACGTGCCCTATGGCTCAACGCCAGATTCAGCTCAACACCAGATCTTTTTGCCTCTTGCGACAAAAGTGCCCTATCACTCCACCCAAAACACCAATAATGACTGAGGGCTATGCAGAAATTGAAGCTCGTATTCAGCTTGCATGCCAGAACCTATCGGAAAATGAAAAACCTAACAGAGTGGCGGCTGCACGAGAATTTCACGTTCTGGAAACTCACCTCCGGGCAAGATGGAAGGGATGTCAAGCAAAGACACAAAGGCTTCCAGTGAACAGAAAGCTTACTGAGGATGAAGAAGTTGCTCTTTGCCTTTATCTGCAACACCTCGATGAGATTGGAACCTGTGCCAGACTCCCAATAATCACCAATTGTGCCAACAGTATCCTCCAACGTAATCACACGAGTAACAATCCTGATATCCCACCCCCCACTGTTGGCTCTGCATGGACAAGCTGCTTTCTCGCAAGACACCCAGAGTTCCATGTTAGAAAGCAGAAGACATTAGATCAGGAAAGAAAAAAAGACCACAATCCTGATGACATTCTCGATTGGTTTCTTTGCTTCAAATCGATCTGTGAAGAGAGGGGAATACAGAAAGAAGACCTCCATAACTTCGACAAAACTGGCTTTCGCATTGGCATAGGACGCGATCAATGGATTGTTACTTTAGATGCTGACCGGCAGTCCTATTTAGCGAGTTCTACAAGTCGAGAACTTGTAACAAGTTGTGAGGTTGTCAGTGCAGACGGTTTTGTCTTGCCGCCGATGCTTATACTTCCAGGTGCTCTACACCTAGAAGACTGGACAACAAAGACAGATCTAGATGATGATGTCCTAATGTCTGTGTCAGAAACAGGCTATTCAAATGATCTCCTATATTTAGAATGGCTTAAGTACTTCGAGAGATTTTCTGCACAGCGGCAGGTTGGAGCTTTTCATCTTTTGCTCCTAGATGGATATGGTTCTCACTGCACAAGGGAGTTCATTGCATTCTGTGATGAGAAGAACATCATACCCTTCTGCCTTCCACCGCATACGACACATCTTCTGCAACTGCTTGATGTTGTTATATTTCAGTCCTTGAAGCATTATCATGCAGAAGCAATGGATAAAGCAACCCGTACGGGCTGCTCTGACTTTAATAAAGTCGAGTTCCTTTCTGCACTTACCTCTATCCGCACGCAAGTCTTTAAACAAACAACAATCATTTCGGCTTTTTGGAAGACTGGACTACTACCCTACAATCCCCATATTGTTTTATCTCGCTTGCCAGAACACATGAGCAATACCACTTACAGCACCCAGCCTGTTCCGACAACTCCACCACCGAACCCATGTCCTATACTTTCAACACCTCATACTATTCGATCCCTCAAGCGGCAAGCACATTACCTTGAGGATGCGAATCCTGGCTCACCAACATTTGGAGTCAACTTACAATGCTTTATTCAGGGCAGTCTTATACAAGCGCAATCGGGAGCAGTAGCCTATCAAGAGCTAACTCATACTCAAGCGGCGGAAAAGGCAAGAGCAACTTGTCAGAACTGGACCAGGTGCTCTGTTCAGAAAGGCGGTGTACTTTACGCACACCAGGCATGCATGATGGTTCAGAAAAAGGTGGAAGACGACACACAGAGGAAGGCAGAAAAGGCTGAGAGGGAACTGGAAAGGCTAAGAAAAGAGGTTATCCGGGACCGGAAAAGACTGTGGAAACCAGTCTTTCAAGAGCTTAAGAGGGTTGTAAGGAAGCAGCAAAGAAAGGAAAGGCGAATCAGTAGACATGGTTGAAAAGTTGTATTTTAGGTTCTGTAATTTTTAAAAATCTGGTGTTGAGCCGAATCTGGCGTTGAGCCATAGGGCACGTCGTAGACGTGCTGCAAAGATTTGCAACTGTGAGCAGTTACATAATCGGCAGGAACCTTGGCACGGTTAGCTGACATTGTTGTAATATCAAATTTATTTGGCAAATAATTACTCAAATCGCTACAGTACCTTTTAAGCTGAACTGTTCATCGTCGTAGTCTTAATGGCACATACGATAGGGTCACGAGAACCCTGTTACTTGAGTAGCACTTGTGAATTTGGGGAGTCTCTATATCTAGGACTGGGTGAGGACTTTCTTCAAAATCCGAATAATTCCTTGCCTGAACAAATCTTAAAGGTTTCATGAATAATTATTCTCAGTATACAGAAAAAATGTCAATTGAGTTGAGTGGTGTGAGGAATCCTCTTGCGGTGTTCCAACATGACAATACTTGTAATTTCGCACAAGAGAATTTTCAGCCGCAGATTTTTTTTGTAGAAGGATTGGGTGCATAAATTACGTAATAACTCAACTCAGCCCATCAACCTTAAGCTCGGCGATCAAGAAAGATCTGTACGACCATGAGGCTCAAAGTCTGCATGCTTTTTCCTTTTTCATGAACGAGTCTCATCACTATCCTTCTACCCTGCCGCACAAACAGACCAAACAGCTACACAAACAACGATCAGTGACTTATTGTTCTACACCACTCCATCGAGCAAACAAGCCAATGTGAACAATCACAAGATGCAGAGAGTATAGTGGACTATTCTCGCCTTCCTGTGCTTGGCCATTTTCTGAAGGATGCGAACATCGTCGGGACCGGATATCTACTCAAGTACTGAATGGGAGTTTGATGTGAATTGATATGATCCTTCTAACTATGATACCAGGTCTCACGATACGATAGTAGCAGATAACCATGGTAATCGGATCACCTACGATAGCTCCCAGCACGGTAACGGTCAGTATTCCATGATACAGCAAGGGAGATTTCAGCATGTCCGAACGACACATACAATACGGTACCATATGTTAACTTCATCCCAAGCTAACCACTCTCTAGCATCTTCTATGAGGGATCCGTCATCACTGCCCTTACCACTGATACTAGGCGAGGCAACAAGGGACAATTGTCAACACGACCGCGGATACGGGAGCTTTGTAGGGTGAAATGCCCATGGGATAAAAAAACTTCACTGTACCTGCCATGGCTATTTTCTTGCTTCAAGGAAGTTCAACTTTCAACCAAGGAATGGTTTCTTATTATAAGTTCATAATAAAGGACGCAAGATGCAATTTATTCCGGAATTTTCTAACTAGCCGTCCTTTTGTGTAAATATATACGTAGTTAGCCGAAGTCTAGAGCATCTATTCAAAACATTAACGCGATGTTATCCCCTATTTTATGATCAATGACTTGTTGCTGGCGCCGATACTCGTAGGTGTAATTCATCCAGGCATCAATTAACCATGAGTCTCCACGATACATCCGCTAAACAATGTTAAAAAAAAATTTAAATTTAACATTGGGAGTAACTTTATATCTTTACCAACCCCAAATATACATGACACTACATGCCCACGACACAAGACCTACTATACAAAACCACACTCTATGACAACCCAATCTAAAGTTCGAACCCGGCATACAAAACATGGATAAGTCCCCCATGCTACCTCCAGTATTCAATCCATCCCCGGTGGAATACTATTAGAATATCCCAACTCTAACAGCACAGTACTCTCCACCAAAACCACAACAGCCATGTTCAGGTACAGTACGCTACCGTAGATGATAACCACAGAGTGCAAGGATAAGTACTTTTCTATATCGACTGGGAAACTACTCCATGATTGTAGGAGTGGGAGTAATACCTGTGAAGGAGATTAATCCTGGTAGATATTGACATCACAGCCTTCAGAATACCATACTAAAGCACGGTGGTTGTTAAATATGGTATTGGATAATGGCTCGCTGGTTAATGGTTGGGGTTTCTGATTCTGTTCCCGGCGGGTATTTGGAAAGCCCGTGGGGGGGGTAAGAAATGAATCCGGTATGGTAGTCACACGGCAGGAAATGCGAGTGATTTCTCATGATCACCACATAGCGTACCACCGCTCCTGAAGGGAATTGAGTAGTTGAGGCGTACAGGCACTGTGCAGAAGTTATAGCTTGACTATTTGATGGTAAGCAAGGATTCAGGATCCTAGGAAGCGAATGAGGGTAGTAAGGAAGATGTGTACTGTACTTATAAACTCTCTGGTTTTTTGGGGGTTGTGGGTGTAATCAGTGCTGGCAGATGCCAGTGCATGTATGATATCGAAACTTTGGTTTTTAGGTCTCTATGCTTTTGGGGAAAAATAGAGGAGTAATAATAGAACGGGATGATGGAGATCTTGGGAATTGTGGTGGGGAGAGTAGCTGTTATCATAGTACTTTATTAGAATGCCCGAGGGAAAACACCCAGAAAGTTCTCTAATACAAGACCAAGGCGTTAGAAAAATATTCTTATATGTCAATTTGTCAGACTTCATTAGAGTTCCATGGCTCAGTTAGTTAACGCGTAGTGATAATATTATCCAAATGTTAAGGCCAAGGTTGAGGGTTCGACCCCTGTAGAACCATTACCTTCTTGTACTTTTCTTGATTTTCTTGATTCTTTATACAGTTCAGCGACATAGTTCATCGTTGGCCATTCATTTTAGACCAAAAACACTGTTTTTTTTTTTTAGCCCTAGAACACAAGCAAAAGTTGCTCAACTAAGTCTATTATTTTGCTAGGCGATAGATCTTGCTACCGCAATAAATACACCTGAATTTAAAAGTTGGATCATATTTGGTTTTCTTTCCAATTGTGTGTGGTTTTGGTATGTTGTGACAAGGTACGATGGGCGACCAACGATGAACTATGTCACTGAACTATATCTAGGGAGGTGGGGCCTGGATTATTATGGGAGGGAGGTTGGTTTTTTTGGCAGAAGTGAGATTGTATTAGTGGGGATAGGTGCGCACGGAAGTTAGAAGTATGCTGTCACAGCTGGAGGTTATCGACTATATCAAATGGATTCAAAGAAAGCTTGGGAAAATCAGAATGTTTTCTTCTACGTATTACTTGAATTCTGCACCAGTAGTAATCAAACTAACATTCCGCAAGATCCGCCAAAGCAAGGTCCCTTACAGTAAGAGTGGAGGCACTGCTCTAAGTCCAAATGCTTGCTAAACCAACTACAACAGCTTTCCCCATTACCAAACAAAACCACCGACGAAGCCAACAAACACTCCCCCCTCACCAAGTCAGTCTAGTTCTGAACCGAGATCTACACTGGACTCAAGTATGGGGAGATTATCATCATTCGTATACTATACTACCAGGACTAGACTATCCACCCGGGAAAGGAAAGAGAGAAGGGGAATAGTTTTTTTTACTGTGGGTCTTCTTACACGCAGCACTTATCACATGTTTATTGTATTATTGCATAGTGTTTTTGGATAAAGGCTGATGGTGATGTGTGGTCGTGAGTTCTGGGTATGAAGGTTAGGGATAGGGTGAGGTGTGGCGGACATGGAAAGGAGGAAAGAGCTGGTGGGGATATGTGCAGGGTTGATTTTGTTTGTTGTGCAGTATCTATTTCATGCTCCCAGGGGGGAAATTGTTGTATGGTTCGATGGTGTGTTCTACTGCTCCCCCCGACTCTATCTATACTACGTAGTATTCCTGGCTGTCACCGGTGGACTCCAGCATCACAAGTTCTCACTCGTCATCTGATGTAAGTGTGTGTCGGAGGTCACGAGTGAAGTGAGGGAACGAAGATGGAATGAAGTGAAAAACAGTGTATGTAGTTGGCTGTATTATCTAGAAACATATGTCTGAGACCTTCCTACTTATACCCATAAGGGGTATCCATATACGGTGATATGATACTTGACCTTTGCCTGTGTACCGGGTAGCACGGCAGGTGTACATTTCATCACATTGAAGTAACACTTCCAACAGTCTGCAGTGGTGCTAGGGTAATCAAATATACGTATGTTATCATATATTTTCCCTTCCTTTTTATACCATACATACAATACATACGGACCCTAAAAGCTCTAACCCTATAGCATTGGCCCTGGCCCCGAAATCTCTCTTAAAAGAAAGAATATGATACTGGATGTTAGTTACTTGCTCCCCGGGTGGACATTTAATGGCCTAAGTGTTATGACAACCTTTGCAAATTAGCCATGAGAGATGACAATGGGTTAGAACCAAAGATTGTTAGGTTTATAATAGGTTTGAAACAGTTAGACTTGAGCCTTAAAGAGTAAAGAGTTCTCATATTTCTCTATCTCCTCAGATTCTCCCTCTATTTTCCAGATTTTGCAAAATTACTCTTTAGTGGTCAAATAAGATACGTATTTTTAGAATAATATATGGTTTTATACGGTGTTATACGGTATTATACGAACGCGTATAAATACGATCTCACACCTTAGGTGGTGCAGGGGAGAACGCCGCACATTAGCAACAACAAGGGTCAAGTGACTGCACGGAGCCCGGGGCGAAATGGTTCCACCATCAGTTTCTCTCATCGCTCGCCTAATCCCTGCTGCTCTTATCGCGGGTAAGCCACTCCAGGCCATTATTCTTATCGACCGGTTGACCACATCTGGAATACCTTTCTGAATAAGGTTGGGTGCTGTGGGGAAGAAAAATAGTCTGCGGTGTTTTAGCTAGAAGTTGTATTTTATTTTCATCAGATCAGCTAGTTAATCAGATCAGCTAGTTATCGTGAGGGTTAGGGCTTGGGTATCTAGTCGATAAGGGGGGATGGTTTTGTTTGCTAGTTACCTTGGGTTTTGTTTGCTAGCTAACTTGGGTTGATGTCTTGGCAAGGAAAAATTGTTACTTAGGCTGGGCGAGCATCAGGAAACAACAACAAGGGACGAGAAGAGAGGAAACAACGGACGAGAAGAGAGGGAGCGGACATCGAGATCGGGAACACGGATTTATTTTTCTCTTTTACGAATTTCTTTTTGTTTTTCTTTTGATAGCAATTCCAGTGACGGAATTATATTTTATCTTCGGACGAATAAATTTGACCTCTAGTTGTGCGTGCGGTGATTGCCCTTTCTAGTAGTGTTTGTTCCCCCTTTTATTTACGGTTCCCCTTTTCTACGGTCTGTTTGTTGGAGAAGTGAATTCCTTCCCTTCTGCTTGTCTACCCGGCGAGTGTTTCCCTTCGTTGCCTTTTCCGTTTCTCGTTGGTGCTCTGAAACGGAAGAGACGGTTTTTGTTTTCTCAGTGCGTACTCGTCAGAGCATACGGTCCATTGGTTTCTCAAAAAAAACTTGAAGATTGAAGTCGATTCTCACATTCCAAGGTAAGAAACTAGGTCGAATTGCGGCTTAAGGAAGTACAGCAGCTTAAATACCCGACATAATTAATACAGAAAATAGAGGGAAGATGCGAAACAAACATCAAATATCACTCATGAGCTCGGTACCCCACATGTGTCCAAATTCTTGCATAAACTTCACTTCTGATGTTTCTATCCTTCCTTGCTATCCACCTCCGGTAACTTTGCATGAACTATTAACTGATCGATCTCCCTTCTAGAGCGAATCCTCCGATCGACAACTCCAACGCAAGATTACCGGTCCTGCCGGGTTAATTCAATTGATGTACCTTCTATGCATTGCGGTAATCGCCAAAGACACACAGCTAATTTGCAATATAGATGTAGCTGTGAAGCAATCATCCTGGTAGACTGCACAAGGGAGTTTGTAGCGAAGCCTGCTTCCAACATCAACCTTGGCCAACCTTCTAACTTGCCTCCAATGACATTAGTCCGAACGTTTGGAACCTCTTGACAACATTCCTACGCTTCACTGACCACCTCGTGTTCATATGCGACAATCCCAACTATGGCTTGTACATGAGGGGTGCACTAAATAATGCAAAATTATTTCTGCAGATCCCATACAAATCTTTATGGAGACAAGGGTTATGTTTTCCGTTTTTCTAATGACCCCTCCGAGTAATTGGGTCTCATATTTTTGGGCCAACCCAGGTCTATTCGGGTTCGTCTGGGCTGGGTGTGATATCTGTGACTTTGGGTTAGGTTGTGTTCTGTTGGGGCCAAGTGTGGGTTACCCATCAAACCCGAACTCCTAAGGTTGTAGGGGGTTCCGCGGGATGCACTGGCAGGATTGAGTCTTCTCAGATAGTCTCTAGATATTCGAGTATATTGGTCATTAAAGCGACATTGGATTATCTCTATCCAGCTCATTAGGAGAAATGCATTTCAAAACAATCAAAGTCAGCAAGAATCGCAGTCTAGAAAGAAAAGAAATGAGATAACATGCATGCCCTCCGTTCAGGATCGACAAAAATGGCTTGGAGAAAAAATCACAAAAGTGAAAAACTCACCCACCCGGAGAGCAGCACGGTGAAGAAGAAAACCCTTTTTTCCAAGCTGGCTTCCGGAACCCCACATAAAAGAGGAAAATAATAGAAAATAATAAAGTAGTATAATGGATAAGTCAGAATAGGAATAAAAAAAATACACACGCGATGAATCTCGCAGGTAACTCCACTCAAGCAAGACGCCAAAATCCCCGTATATTCCGAAGGGAAACATATAACCCATGACTTGACAAGAACACCAATACCAGGAATATACACATTCGAGGCAATGCAATATACTAGTAAATAACTAATCTCGAAGCAGAAAAAAAGGAAAAAAAAGACAAGAAAGAAAGGCAAAGGCTATTAGCCGTGAGCACTACTTCCCATCAGGGATAGGAGAAAAACGGGTACAGGACAGGGTAGACCGAAACAGAAACGGGGAGCAGAGAGGAAATATTCAAGATGAAAGATACTTGGAATAATTCAAGCAATAGGCGACAAGTATAGCAACAGGTATTATCATAACAGCGGCCGCCAAGGATGGGCACGCTAGGGGTGAGGAGATGGGGAGTAGTTTTATCTTGTTGGAAGGAGAATCCAGAGGTGGAGGGGGAAGGGGAGTGAGTGCAGGTGCGGGTGCAGTTGTCTTTACATCGATAGCTCCCAGTTGGGGATGGGGGAATGCTGGGGCCTCAGTATTGTCTGTGGTAGGTCCCCGAAGGGGGGAGGGCGTACGGGAGAAGAGCGGGTAGGGGTCGAGTTTGGTGTTTATGTGGTCTTGGAGGAGCTTCACTATTCCTTTGTGCCCTTCCGAGGCGGCCAGCAAGAGCGGTGTGCTACCGCTATCGTCTTTCGAGTCGGGGTTGACCTCCTTCCGGTCCAGGAGGAGCTTCACTATTCCTTCGTGCCCTTTCTCAGTAGCCCATGATAGTGGAGTGCAACCGTTGGAATCAGTCACCGACATATCCAAATCATTCTTCTCCAACAGAGATATAACAATCTCTTCCAAACCAAAGTATGCCGCGCAGTGAAGTCCAGTGAATCCAACAAGACATTCCCACCAATACAGCAACACCTCTCAAATAATTCTCGCTGAGATATGTTGATCGAATTCATCAAGAAGCTGAAGCACAAGCGACTTTACGCATTCTGTCATTCTGTGTGTCACAGAGAACCCCCAGTAAGTTGATGCGTATTCAAGGAAGGGTGCATTGAGGAAGAGTGCAAAATTGGGGTTCCTTTTCAGTCTCCTGACCTCAACGAATTACCATGACATTTACTCCAAAATAGGCTTATGAGATTCTGGGGCCTCTGAAGTACTCTATATATTATTTCCCTATTTTCACCTGCCATGTGTATAGAGCAAGGTGCATTCAAAGTCAGCGAGGTATGTTGCAATGTATCTTTTACATACGAAATAGTGTGGCTTGGCAGGTACCTTCGAGTCGGGCACATCTCAGGCTTCACTACTCTGCAGGAGTAAGCGCAAAAGATTCCAAATTTTGTATCTTGAGTTTCTATGTGCAAGGGAATTTATTCTATTTTTTTCTGTATCATTTCACAGAGGATAATTGGGCGGTGATGTCTTGAAAAATGGCAATTTTGGTGAGTTTTTCCCTGTGTTCGGTGAATTTGCCAAGCCTATTGCGCTCTCTACCGAAGGAAATCATTCCGCTAGAATACTGTAGATACTAGTGCTTTCATCACCGTATCGGAGCAACCTACGCTTACCGTATGATTTGGCAATAACGCCCTGGGGCGGGATACCCAGGGAGAGGGGGGGGGCGTTGCTGGTGATAAAGTGACCAATGACCACCCCCAGTTCTGCTCCCGGCGAAAGGAGGGGCGTTATTATGGGGGGGGGGGCGCTATTTGAGGGGGGGCATTATTGCCAAATTATAAGGTATTTCTTCGGCTACCAATTGCCTTTGAAGGTGATGGCCCATCACTGCAATCACTACTCCAATATTTGAGCTCAGGCTGTTGCAATATGTCGTTGAAGGTTGGTGTAAGTTGGTAGCAGCATTAGGATTTTTACAATGGGTTGAATTTTCATACTCGAGCTAATTGTTCGCTCATATCTTGCGAAAGAGTTCACTGTTTAAAATTGGGCTAGATTTGATTGTACCAAAAAAAGATAATTTATTTTTACCCCCCCCCCCCTGCATGACGCTTCTAACAATTTCGAGGCTTGGCAAGCTTGGTCCTAAATTTTCTGGCCTTTCCCGCTTCATCAACTACCATTCCCCATCTCCTCAATCTAAGCCGAAGCCTCTCCCTCCCCATCCTCTAAGCAAGGTCCTCAATATCGAATGCCCCCATCGATCGGGTCCAACATGAGACCAGGTTCTGGATGGCGAAAGTAACGAGGAAAGGTCAAGCTCCTTCTCAAGCGCAAAGTCCAGGGGGCTTTTCCCTTGGCCATTCGCAAGGTTGATGTCTATTTCGCTATGCTCCAGGAATAGTCGCACAATTTCTAGATCACCACCATCTATGGCAATGTGTAGAGGGGTATTCCTTATACCTGACTTAACAGGGAGGTTCACGTCCGCCTCCGGCGAGGATGTGAATAGGCGAATAATGCCAACATTACCCCATATAACCGCAAGATGTAGGGGGGTTTGTCCATCGTTGTCAACTTCATTGATCTCAACCCTGGGATGCGAAAGCAAAATCTTAACAATATCAAGCCGATCAGAGTCAACGGCAGCATGTAGCGCCGTGTTCCTCTTATGATCCCGTGGGTTAGCATCCACGCGCTCATCCTCCAGCAGACATTCCACAACAGGAAAATCCTTTATAATCACAGCTGAGTGCAGCGCCGTCCGGCCACAGCGATCCTCCTCATTAGGATCCATAAAGCGCAGCAGGAAGCGCACCATGGGAACGCGTCCCCGCAGCGCAGCAAGATGCAGACAATTTCTTCCCATCCTATCGGAAATGTTCTGCAGGTCCGCCTTTCCGGACTGGACTAGTATCTCCACAATCACTTTCCACCCACGCCGCGCCGCGATTAGCAGCGGCGTCATGAACTTGGCGTCCCTCGAGTTAACGTCTACGTCCTCCCTGGCTACTAAGACCTTCGCAAAATTTGCACGTCCGTGTTTAGCTGCGAGACTTAATGGGGTGCGGCCCTTGGCGTCTTTGGTGTCGGCTTCTAGGCCAAAGAGTAGGAGTGTCTTTAGCACGTGCACACTCCCAAATCTCACCGCCCCGTGCAAGAGGGTTTCTGGGTCTGTGAAGTCTAGAATGCCCCGCTTTATCAAGTGCTCTACCGATTTCAGGTCTGGCTGCGCGGATAGTTGGTATAGCAGACGGCGACCGCGAGTGAATGAGCGTGAGCGGAAAAGTTCCGTAAGCAAAGCGTTCTCGAGGAGGCTGTTGAGTCGACGGCTTGTCTGGTGGAGGGCGGCTATATCATGTGGTAGGAGGTTATCGCTTATCTCCAGGATGAGCTCGTTCGGGAGGGAGAGGAATGATGGCATGGTTGGCTGCTTATTTGTTTTTGGAGGGGTTGGCTTGTGGCTGGGTTTAATACAGGATTGGAGTCTGCGACGATTGTGGATGGATAAGAGACCTACTGGGGTGTAGAGTATCGTGGGTTATATGGTTGAGCTGATTGAGGCCTTTATACTCAATAGGAGGCTTGGATGATGTATTGAGAATTTGCTATGATGCAGGTTTTAGAAGCATAGCGCATCCTGCTATCATATTCTTTCTAAGAACCTCCGAAGCAACTTGACCTATCGGGATGTAAAGCATAGTGAACCTCCTATTTTTCTTTGTTGAAATACTTATATGCGTAGTCAATGTTGATGCTGGAAGCTTCTTGGAGTTGCTGTATGTATGAGAGCGACGGTGTGATTGAGCGTTGGGGATATTATGGTGGAAAATTCCGGGACATGATAGTGGTATTGATGGAAAGCTTTCCTGAGCGGTGAGCGGGAGAGTTTGCTTTATCTTTCTTGTGTATTGGTGGATTTTGGAGAAAGTTTTCGAAGTTATTTTCTTTTGTTATGTTTTGGAATGTTGCGGAAAAAGATGGACATCTGTGGTGAGCGAGAGATGATGTTTGGATTAATTTTTCTTTGATATAATTATTCCTTTCTTCTACGGATATTTTTGGTGTTTTGAAGTTAGACAACTTGGTTACAAACAACGGCGATTATTTTACTTTACCTCTTCATCAGATCATTGCACTAAGTCCACGTTCGTCCGCTGTGCACACCACATAACATTAATAGTGAAATCCCACATGAAGGCGGGACGTGCCGACTGTCCAATGCTATTGGCCGGTATAACTTGGGTTAGGTAAGTGTGTGAGGATGTTACCAAACTAACTCATGAATCCACCTGGCGGGCAACTATACCCAAGTCCACCCTGAGGACACTTTCACTATTTTTTTTTATATGGTCTCTGATCATATGGTTTTCGGTTGACTTATGATACTCCATCATTCCAGTTCCCACCACTGGTTTCAATAATTCAGCTAAATAGTGAAGTTTTTGGGTTTAACGATTGAGGTGGAGAGCTCCATGGTGTCTCACACGGATGCGAGCTTGCTTGGATGGACCTTTCCAATGTGAAATATGTGAGCAGAGCGGTGTACATTCTTGACTGTAGTTTCTGATCACATTGTGCTTACTCTTCGGGCTACGGATCAGTTCTGAAGGTAATGGCTTATTCATGTGGCAAGGCCAGTGTACAAGTGGGACCCAAAGGTAAGTGGACACAAGCGATTTTGCACCAAAAATGGCCAATTTTGCACACTTATTCCGGCACCAATACTTGAATTAAAAATAGGATGACTTCATAGAGTGTTGAGAAAAGATGTAGACCACTTGACCTCTATTGTAACCAAATGAATTTAAATTCTCTGAAGAGTAGTAGCAAGAGGGAACAAAACTATCCTCAAAATTGCGCCAAGACTGTTGTTTTTGGTGGGAAACTGTGTCTTGGCGGGAAACTGTGTCTTGGCGGAATTTAGATGTTCAACTGCATACCACTCTTGAGGAGTTGGGAATTAAGTGGACATTTGTATATGGAAAATGATGTCCTTACTGTTTTCAGTGGTTCTATGGATAGTTTGCATTTTTGTGAATTTTCTCCAGCGTAATATCTTGGTGTTAAATCTGCTATTTTTGCGGTAAAATCGCTTGTGTCCGCTCACTTTTTCGGTCCCACTTGTACCATCTGTTCCGAACAAAGAAATCGAAGGCGACAACCAATGACACCTTAAAATTCTTGTTGCAACTAACGATCAAACACCACAACATTAAAGGAACGAATCGGAGATGAAGTAAAGAAATCACAACTAGACGTCAGGAATGAGAAACTAGGCAATCGATAGACATGCTAGCTAAGGACAAAACAGATATATATATCTCCAAAATAATAAAACATCTCTCCAGCCAAACTCCACGAACATCCTACACTCATAGCTATCCAAAAGACTACCGAATAATCTACAGTGATCTAAAGCAATCTCGGAGCAACGGATCAATGATCCAGAAACCAACATCCTATGGCACCTAGCATAGAGCCAAACGAAACCTCAACTAACAAAACAACAAGCCTAAGTACCTGATGCCGAAAGGCGTCAGGTAAACTAGTAATGGCAAACCCAAACAACAAAACACAAAACAAACAGTACCGTATGCCGACCAGAATAGGGTATGAACGAAACACAACAATCAAACCCAATATCCGATGCCTAACAACATCCGGTATGAAAAACACAATCCCCTAAACATAACTGCATGTCCTATAGGTAATCCAACAAACATATCGGCTCTTGGTAAACATTTAGGAAATAATCTTAAAGAGAATATCTGGTAGATGTGTTCAACCAGGAGGCTTGTTTTTCTAAGCTGTGGCTCGTAAATATTTTAATGCAGATTTTTTTTTCTTTTTCTCCCTCCTCAGAAATACCTCACTTAGCAAAAAAATTGCAACCCAAGTTAGGTTTTCTCCATGCCTCAAGGTGAGAGACATAATAATAAACCAAAAAGTAGAAACAACCATAATAGAATATAGAATATTCTTAGACAAAAAAAAAACATTTTATAGAATAATAACTAAGAATCTTCTACAAAGCTTTATAAAAACCATTCACAAATAGAAGTCTACTCAGCTGAATTATATATGAGAACAAAAAAAGACAAGTTGTTCTCAGGAGGTGATTTTTTTGTACTTAGTCACCAAATTGCATTGCCTTTTTTTAGGGGAAGGGTTCCTTTCCCCACACATCATTCTACTCGAGTTTTGTTAACTGAAGGAACACTTCTTCTGTTTTTATTTTCATAACCTACCTGAGTAGATTTCCAATTTTAAATAATTTTCATGGAGCCTTGTGGAAAAGTTCCGTAAGCAGGGTCCTCGTGAGGGTGGAGAGTCGGCTGTTTGTCTGGAAGAGGGCACTGATATCGTTTGACGAGAGGTTCTCGGTTATCTCTAGGATGAGCTTGCTGGGAAGGGAGAAGAATCACGGCATGGTAGACAGTTTTCCTTTTGATAGTTTAACTTTTGGCAAAGATCAGTAAATGTAGGCAAGTGGTGTTTTTTTTTTTTGATGGTGTTTTATTGGGAATTTGATATGATCTACGAGTTACAAACATAGAACATCCTGCCATCATGGTGTCTCAAGGGACCTTCGAAGGAACTTGACCTATCTAAACATTAAAACATAATGAATACCCAATTTAACTCCCTTGAGATGCTTTTCCGAGTAGTCAAATCCTACATGAGGAGATGACGAATTAGCCTTAAAGGAGAGAACAGACTGGTATCAGGAAGGACAGCGCTATCCTATGTTGACTATGATACTCATTTTTCCCAAACTCTAACACTAAATAAACAGTCAACATCTGATACAATCCCATATTCCCCATCGCCCTCTTACTGTTTCAAAATTACCACACATTCCGCACCTCACAATGCTCACATTGCATGGTTACTAGTACAGTAGCTCACGCACCACTCTTGACATAGATTGTGCAGCAGAGCCTCATGATACTATAAGTTAGTCTATCTTATCAGTCCGACAAGATCCTCCAATGGTTTGGCCAGGACTAGGTCAAACAATCCAAGATCCAAAAATGGACTGACTGACTAACCATTCCTTCAGGGCTTGACCGGTCGGACCATGGGAACCCTGACCTGGCCCTGAGGGGACCTTCACTCCCTGTTATTTTGATAAGGTCCTTCATTCACTGTCCTGGTTATGCTGTTCCACAATTTCAAAAAAAAAAAGACTACACGGTATGCACTGTTAAGCTAAATAGTGTGATTTCCTGTTCGCAATCTTTGGATGAACTTGGTGGGAAATCTCATAGCTTCTCACTCAGATTTGACCTTCCACTTCTAATCCTCCATATCTTGACTATGTACAGTGATGTGCTTTCTTGACTGTGGTATCTGTTCACTCTATGCTTGCACTGTAGGCTGTTAATTACTTCTGAAGGTAATGGGCTATCAGACAATGGCCACTGGAATATTTGAGGAGTTC
>ML120663.1:0-37096 GCA_003788595.2 Choiromyces venosus 120613-1
TCAATCATGAATTATCACTCTTGGTATATATTTACTCATACATATAGCTGTATTAGTTCAATGGATATAAATCTGATAGAGGTTATTGGGATGGAAGCTGGCTATTTACATATCAATTTGTAGCTTATATGATTTAATATTGTCTGAGTTACAACAGTTTTTCAATTAAGTAGTCACATTTTATGTAGTGTCCCATAACTAGGGAGTGTCCCAACACTAGGTCAAATATGTTAATATATTTAAAAAATCAATTCTAATATCAACGAAGTTTAGTTTGTCACTAACTTTGGTAAAATAAGCTTTTAAGCCACACTAGTGATGTGACACCAAGGGGTCACAATTGCAGCACAAAATCTTATTTGATGAAACTATATATGCAGCACAATGTCCTTGATGTCACGACAACAGTGTGGTGAAAAGTTCATTTTCTATTTATATTGAACAGATATTTCTATACCAATTATGGTATAGACATATCTTTTGAATAAAAAAAGAAAATCGGCTTTTAGCCTTACAGTTTTCAAGATACCAGGGATGTCATGCATCGATGCTGCCAAGAGGCATCGATAATACAGAAATGTATGTTATCGACACCTCTTGGTATGATGACAAGGGAATGGCTAAAAGTCGATTGTCTTTTTTTATTCATAGGATATTTGTATACCATAATTGGTATAATAACATCTATTCAATATAAAAAGAAAATGGGGTTTCGACGGTATGGTTGTCAAGTTGTATAGGATGTCGTGCATTGATGCTGCCAAGAGGTGTCGATAACACAGAAATATATGTTATCGACGCCTCTTGGTATCACAACAACATTATGGCCAAAAGCCAATTTTCTTTTTTTATGCAAGAGACATTTCTATACCATAATAGGTATAGAAATATAGTTTCAATAAAAAAAGAAAATGGTGTTTTCACCTTACTGCTGTCATGATGCCGGCAACATTGTGCATCAATGCTGCTAAGAGGTGTCAATAAGACAGAAATATATGTTATCAACACCTCTTGGTATCATAACAGCAGTGCTGGCAAAAGCCGATTTTCTTTTTTTATCGAAAAGATATTTCTATACCTATTATGGTATAGACATATATTTTCAATGAAAAAAAGAAAATGAGGTTTTCATGGTATGGTTGTCGTGATGCTGGGGATGTCATGCATTGATGCTGCCAAGAGCGGTGGTTAACACAAAAATATGTTATCAACACCTCTTGGTATCACAACAACAGTATGGCCAAAAGCCAATTTTCTTTTTTTATTCAAAAGATATTTCTATTCCATAATAGGTATAGAAATATCTTTTCAATAAAGAAAGAAAATGGGGTTTTCACCATATGGTTGTCGTGATGCCGGGGACATTGTGCATCAATGCTGCCAAGAGGTGTCGATAACACAGAAATATGTTATCGACCCCTCTTGGTATCATGATAACAGTACGGCCAAAAGCCAATTTCTTTTTTTTTATTCAAAGGATATTTCTATAACCCAAAACGTATAGAAATATCTTTTCAATATAAAACAAAAATGAGGTTTTCCCCATAGGGTTATCATGATACTTGGGACGTTATGCATTGATGCTCCCAAGAGGTATCGATAAGAAAGAAATATGTTATCGACACCTCTTGGTATCACGACAAGAGTACCACCACAAGCCTCTTTTCTTTTTTTGTTCAAAGGATATTTGTATACCATGATAGGTATAGAAATATCTTTTCAATATAAAAAGAAAATCGGCTTTTCACTGTACGGTTATGGTGACACTGCAGATGTTGTACTGCTTATATAGTTTCCGGAAATAAGCTTTTAAGCTGTACTAGTGACCTCTTGGTGTCACATCACTAGTGTGGTTTAAAATCATATTTTACCAAAGTTAGGGATAAGTTAGACTTCGTAGATATTACAATTGATTTTTAAATATATATTATCTACAGAATAATAGATACTTATCCCCCATCTATGTGTTTCCTGGTTTGTTTGTACACTCCATTGTACACCCAAACAATACTCAGACATTATCAGATGTGCGAGCATTGTTTCCAGGTACAATGGGGTGTACAAACAAACCAGGAAATGTATACGCATTATTTCTTATATAACCTGCAAACATCAGGTGCACTCCTGAGGTGCGCATGTCATGTGTACATGTAAGGTGCGTACCCTATATATGTAGGGTATATAAACCCAGCCCTTCTTCCCTCCTTTCCTTCTTTCCTTATCTTCTCTGCACCATAGGGGAAGATAAGAAGAAGACCCTTTCTTTCCTTCTCTGCTTCTCTGCTTCTCTACTTCCCTTCTTCCTTCCGTCTCTTAACAGGAGGCTCTTCCCCCCTCCCCAGCATGCAATTATCTTTTTTCTTTCTTTTCTTTTTATTTTTTATTTTTTCACTTCCTCTAACTCAGATGGCACCTCGGACATTGATGAGACAACTGGTGCGCAACGGAAAGCAAGTACACCCCACAACACTATTGACTGTCTGGAGTGAGCAATATTAACTTTTCTTTGCCTCTTAGATGCCCTGTTCTCTCTATTGTTCCTCCTGCCCCATTCCTTCCTGCAGTTCGACCTCAGGGAAGTGAAGTCTGGAGGGGGGAGTAAGTAGAGTCCTTCCAAGTTTTATCGTGTGATAGTTACTAACCTTTCCTTTTTTTTCTTAGGTGTCCC
This sequence comes from Choiromyces venosus 120613-1, assembly GCA_003788595.2. Lineage (NCBI taxonomy): Eukaryota > Fungi > Ascomycota > Pezizomycetes > Pezizales > Tuberaceae > Choiromyces > Choiromyces venosus. The sequence goes on from ML120663.1 coordinate 2,669, forward strand.
GCTGCTGAGCCTGTGGAGCCCCATGAGCAGAGTGGGAAACATAGAGCGCTGGCATGCATGGTTGTGAACAGCCTGAGCTAGTTGACTTCGTCAGAGAGGCTACCCTTGGGGCTGGCAGTGGACCATTCCTTGTAAGTGACACTCAACCTACCCTCATCTGTGAGAAACATTTAAACTAATACTCACAGGGGATGCTATGGCAATATAACATATGCCAAATGCTGGTGTGAGTTCATGCACCCATGCTAGATCACAGTTGCATACAGTGCCTGGCATGACCATGTCAAGACGCACTTGGCTGGTGGCTCCCTAGACCTCCACTGCCAGACCGAATCCAAATTGAATTCAGTCGTTTGGTATGCTTGCTCGCTTCCCCTGGGCGTGGCCTGGCTTGCGCTTGTTAAAGACAAGCACCGGGCTGACAACATGTGGCAAGTCGAGAGCCACCTCAGGCTCTTAGTCTGTGATACTGCCAAGAATGTGAGGACGTTGCACAAACAGTGTCTGGTCCAGGGAAAGAAGGTTGGTGGGGTGGTCAAGGGACATCCAAGTAGGTATCGCCCCCTCCCATATATTATATACTATCCTCATGCTAACATATATTGTTGGTGGCTCAATCAGATTGGGCCTCTTCTTGTGACCCATGGACAATTAGGATCCATATTGTTCGTCGGTCAGGTGTCCAAGAAACTGGGCACCAATTGCTTGGCTACCCCTGGTGTGCCAATGACTCCAACCAGGCGATCACCTGGGGAGTAATGGCATCACTGAACATCGAAAGTATGCTCGGGGTAGTCAAGTGCCAGGATGTACAGGGGGCAATCCGATGCTCTCGATATCTCCTTGGGGTGACTGGTGAGGGTGCCCTCTGATCCTCTCCTACTCCGGGAACTCATCTTTCTTCAGAAAGATGAGTACATCCTGACTTGGCTCCTGGTCAACGATTGCAAGCACCCCTTAGACCTGATGGTCCTGTAGCCATGCCTCAGTGAGGGAGAGGATCATGACCAGACCCTCACATCTGCCTATGCCAGATATCCCTTCTTTGACCGCAATGTCTGGGATCGCTTTGGGTGGGCCGCAGATATCTGAGAGGTCATGAAAGAGAAGGAGGTGGAGGAGGTAGCAGTGGAGCAGGTAGAGGTGGAGGTGAATGAGGAGGTGGTGGAGGTGGTGGAGGAGCCGGGCGAAGAGGAGGAGGAGGAGGAGGCTGAGGTTGAGGAGGCAGAGGAGATGGAGGAGGAGGCAGAGGAGGAGGAGGAGGCAGAGGAAGAGGAGGAAGGGCAAGATCCTGGTGAACATGCTATTGTGATCAAAGATGTAAGTTTTTATCCTTAAACATATTTTCCTTACCATCTTGCTAATCACAAACACATAAGACAAGGATGAAGAAATGGATGAGGAACCAGGTCCCTCAAGCCCTCCTCTCACCATGAGACTGAACCACCCCCCTGTTGCTGCCAGTGAGCCTCCTGGCCTGTCAGAGCAAGACATGCACAAAAGGTTACTTGATCTTGTCTGACAGTAGCCTTGGATGGCTGAGTTCCTTACGACTCCCAGCACTGTTGGTAACTCTCGCCCTCTTCTCACCTCCCCAGCTCCACCAGTTGTCTGGACCCCAATGCCCCCACCTGTGCACCGAGCCTCCTCATTATGTCAAGCCCGTAGATGGCACCAGGCCCCCCCACAGGGTGCCTCTAGCCTCCCTACCCCCAACCCAATTCCTCCAGCCCTGGAGACCCCCCTGGGCCCTGGTGAGGAACAAGATACCGGGGTCCCCGAAAATAATCTATTTGTAGCTTTTTTCATAGCTTTATTCTTTTTTTTCCTAATTAGCTTTTGCAAAGTAGTTTTTAGATAGGTAGCTTTAACTCTTAGTCCAAAAAAAAAAGATTTAAAAATTTCCTTACCAATTTGGGATCTTTTGTGATGTTAAGTGTCTCTATATGATAGTTAAGATACCATAGGATGCCCTTGCTTTGGCATCTGTTACGATCTGCTATATGATCTCTCCTATTTATATCTTGCAACAGGCAACGAGTCTGTAGTTAGTCTTTTGTTAAGGTAATACTTACCTCCTATTGTATTCTTCGTTCTTCGAGAATTCTTAATGCTTGTTCTTTACACTACGTCTTAGATATTGACCGTTGTCAATACTAAGTCCTTATAGTGTTAACTAGTATTAATCTCGTTCTTCTTCGTAGTTGTTGATCTTAGAGGTAAAGAGCGTAAAGGTGTTTTATTGATAACTTATAAGATAGGAAATAACTTAGGTGGTTGCGTGAAGAACTAACTGTCAGGTCCTACCGACCTCCTTATATAGTTCTTCCAGCAACCCGCTTACAAATCAAATGAGTCACAACTGTGACTCATGCACTCGCGTAACATATAACCTCATGACCATACTTGGTCATGCGCGAAAGTCCCATGACCTTAAAGGGGTCATGTGCGAAACCTCATGACTCGTATAAACGAAGTCATGCCTCTTAGTCCTCATGACTCATAGGCATGCCTATGAGTCAACGCTCAACATTCCTATCAAATTCAAACATAAACAACTATGACTCATAACCCAGAGTCATGTGAAACCCTATGACTCGTACCTGAGTCGTAGTGCAAAAACATATCATCGTATGACTCAACTGAGTCATGTGAAAAACCTTTTAACAAATGAAACCATTACAAACCATATCGGGTTTGTAATATCATCTCATATTGCTAGCCATTTTGATCTTGAGTGCCTGGTATGTGGTAATAGTGATAGCACCATGCCCCCTTGCTTTGGTCTCTGGTATTTTCTTGATTTGGCACATCTCATATTGTCTATTGTTAACTAGTCTAGAGTCAGCTCATGGTATATCTATTTTCTACTAGGGTATTGAGGTTAGTGATGAAATGGACTAGAGGTTGAAGTTGATCAGAAACTGCCAAGCTACAACCCCTGTCTGTCTCAGCACTAACATCCATACGTGAGTAGGTTAGATTGCCTGAATTCAGCCTCTTGAGTGTTCAAGTTGTATTGACTTGATGCAAGAAGACAATTTCAGACACTTCTAGTGCTAGCTAGGTAATACGAGAATACTGTAGTGCCAATGGTATTGGTAAACAATACCATTCATGGCTAGATTTTATTAAGCCACCCACCCTGACAACACCCTCATTTTGTCTAATCTTTTCATGCCAGAGTCTTGAGTCCAATTGTAGTTGAGAATACTTAGATTATTACGAACATAATGTTGAACACTCTGAAAATGACATTTTGCCGGAAAACCTTTTGCTTCAATAATGAGTGATAGTCAATGATCCGACAACCCCCCTAGAGCCCTGTGTATTAGACTTGACATGTTGTATACAATACAAGAAAACTTTACAAACTGCTCATCTTAACCTAACTGTTAATGCTATACCAAAAGGCAGTGGTAACATATATCTACATTACTGATGCCTCATGGTGTCGCACCTGCACAATGTCCCTTAGCATCACGGTTACCACAGCACGACATACCATTCTGTCACGATCGTGACAATATGATGTCCAAAGGCGACATGGTCGTGACAGAAGTACTTGTACCCTGACCCTCGCCCCATCTCCCCTGTACCTGCATATTGTCTTTTATGGGTCTCCCCACTGCACCTATGTCCTCCCACTGCCACACCATTCCATCAAGTCATTCCCATTTCTACAGGCACCGGCCTCTTGGGATAACCTCTGTGAATCTTATTTCTGAACAACCACTCAGGGTCAGCACAGGGGGAAAGTTACAAACCAGTATACATCTCTCAATATAGGGCTTCATGGCAGGTATACATTTGGGACCTTGGGGCTAGATTTCTCAGGTTGCGAGAATTGCTATACCGATTGGTTTACATCTGTTTGTGGAGCCTCTCCTCTGTGCAGATACTCACGATACTAGAACTGACCATATTCTCAACAGACCACCTTATGCTCCATGATTCTAAATGCACCATGTCATGCTACATCGTTCTCAACTCCCCCAGCATCGTACCAATAATGGTACACTGGGAAACTTTATGTATCCCCCCTACCAGCAAACACCTACTGGTATAAGCCAAAGGCCTGGGAGCAAGGAGTTGGTAACAATTGATACTATGCTTTATCCTATGGTGAAGTCCCGTGTCGATGGGGGGTCTATCTCGATGAAGCTCTCTTAGCTCAAGGGCATGCAACCAAGACTCAGGTCAAGGACCTATACCGAAATGGAAGGCTGGTTTGATAAGAAAATGTTCCTGACCCGGAAAGAAGAGGCAGCTTTCGAGGAGGCAAAGGCGTGGGGTGAGAAGGTGTTCCACATTATTTAGCGCAAGTAAGGTATGTAATAGCAGTTATGTAGTACATGTCATGGTACACTCAAATATCACATTCTTAAGAAACATTATCGAAGTATTCCTCAATATAGATATCAAGACACACAAGTCCAGTCCACACCTGACTGGCCTGCAAGCACTATCTCTGGACTAATGCAATGTGCTCAGAACCTCATATCAGCAAGTCAACATTGTTGCAGGTGAGATGTATGTGGCCCTCGATCGCAACTATTACTGACTTCTTGTTGTATTTGCCAATCCGGCCTCCATCATCAACAGTGAGGAGGTTGGGGCAAGGATCTTGAAGCAGGCAACAGACAACATTACTAAGTACTGTGAGATTCAGCCTCCAAGGCTTCCATGTAGCATAAAGTACAATCATATACAGGATTGGCTCCTGCAAAATCCACAATACTATGCCTATCTGAACTCGTACTGTGGGTTGTTGCATTGGGGTATTTGAGTGCAACAGGGACATGAGGACATAGGACCCATTTTCACTAAGAATACCAATGATGTCAGTTCAAATACACGTGGAGACCTACAAGCACTCCTTGCCTGATTCCAGAATATCACATAGCTTAAGCGGTTGCTTCTCGGGGCTATTGACAGGCCACAATGTGACACAATGCAGTCCACTATTGAGGTATTACCCCATCACTTCCGGAATCTCTTGACCAATTATGACAACAAGTGCTTTTCCCCATGTGCATACCTCATCAACGTTGTAACAGAATCGCACCTGGATGAGGGTGACCATGGCAGGATGATGTATGCACCATTTGAACAGTTTGAAGGGGGCGGGTTTTGTGTATTCAATTTGGAACTGTGCTTTCACTTTCCTGCAGGTTCGATAGCAGGCATTGAATCCACTTTATAAGGCTCTGGACTGGTTCCTGACTCTGCTTGGTTTTGATTATAGATTGGTCCCTACTGCGGCATGTTTCCGGGAGTCAGATAGAGGCAGGTGCCGGTAGAGGCAGACGCACAGGTAGAGGCATGATTGCGTGAATGGCAATCCTCTCCCTGATCTCCACAACGAGGGTTCCGATTCTGAATCCTGTTTGAGAAATTAACTTAGCTTATTTGTTTGACTGGATGTATCTGCTATCTGTTGTGTTGGATTACCCCGGAGGGTATGTGGCTGTACAAATATGTAGATTTGTAGATTTGTGGCAGATCAGAATAAAAAAGTTAATATGAGAACAATTGATAATGTAGCCAGGAACAACATTTCTAAGCCTACCATGATGTGTAACTAATATTGTTGAAATAAGCTTCTAATTTGCACAAGTGTCATAATATGAAGTGACGTTGCATGATGGTCCATGAAGGGGAAGTAGCTTGTGTTACAACAGAGAGGATGAGGTGATCTGATAAGATCGGGTGATATAAGTCATCAAGCTACAAGTGCTAAGCCTGCTTGGATACTAGTTACAGTTCACCATGTGCAAACCCTTTGACCCAGTGTTCCACTGACACATATTAAGATCAACACTATACAGTACTCCTGCACCTCATAATATATTGAGTACCCCTGAGATTGACTAGGTAGACTTTCAACATGGCTGTCAAATGTTCATTTTGTCACCGAAGATATATGCAGGCAGGCACATACGAGAAACAGCTATGAACTGCACATGCAAATCTGGACATCGTACTTGCCTCTACCATACGACAGGCACCTTCCATGAGTCCTATTATTAAAATAGAAACAGACCTATTCCTCAACCCAGTGGTAAATTACGAGAATAAATGGGCCGATTCAGATTATGAATTTAATCCGAACCCCACTGGATGCGACGCCGATGCATTGAATGATGACATCTCACATGAGTCTGATGCTGAAGTACTCAACTACAATACCTCAGTGATGGCGGGCAGACAAGCACATTACGCAGGTACCAGGGAAGTGATTGGAGACATGAGTGTGTTTAAGGATGAACACTGTACTCTCTACCAGGATCCATGAGCCTGGTTTGCCAATGCTCATGATTTCAAACTTGCATCTGGGTTCATTCAGAGCAAGGTCTCAAAGTCTCGAATCAATGAATTCTTTCCCAGTGGTCTGGGTAGTTCTGCTTCAGTCAGCTACAGTTCAATGTACATGCTGGAGCATCATCTCCAATCATTGGACCCCTACAGTGCTTATCTACAATGGTTCGAAGGTGAAATTGACGATGGTAAGAGAAGGCAGCATTTGTTCTATCGGAATGTCCTTGTCTGTGTCAGATACCTTCTTTGGAAGATAGCATACAGGGATGACTTGGTCTACATGCTGCAGCATGAATATGACTAGAATGGACATGTGATATATGCCAAAATGCATACGGCGGACTGGAGGTGGGACATCCAAGTACTGTACACCCTGTTTTGCAACCTCCTTCATCAGGGCACTGGGTAACCGTTTATAGGATACACTTCCACGTGATGCAACTCTGGTTCCAATAATTGGAATGTCTGATCAGACGCATCTTACTAACTTCTCAGGTGACAAGAAAGTGTGAGCTGTCTATATTATGACCAGAAATCTGCTATCCACTAGGTGTAACAGACCTGGATCAATGGTGGTTCTCCTTCTTGCACTATTGCCCATCACGCCCAAGTTCCAACAGTCCTCTTCAGCAGACAACCTGTAGAGACAAATCAATGCCGACACACTACAAGGCGTACTTGAACTCATACTGTCACCCTTGCAAGATGTCACGCTTGACAGTGTCTCAATTGACTTTGCAGATGGGAAGGTCCAGCAGTGCTTCCCTATCTTGTCCAGGTCGGTTGTGGACCATATGGAAAACATTGCACTACACAGAGTAAAATCTAATGCCTGCTTGAAATATGTGATGCCTCTGCATGGATTAGGAACCGATGCAAAGGAGACATATCAGACACGAGATTATGCCACATATGAACATCTCAAATAAGAAAATGAGCATCAGTCAACAGACTCTGGGTCGGGAGATGTGAATGTCACATTTGATGCATCTGTTATCAAGATGGGACGGAATGTTTTTCATGGGCTTCAATGGGTTTCAGCACCAGATCAGCACAAGCCAGATTTCTTCATACAGTTTATTTGGGACTATTCAAGCATATGATGGACTGGGTTCAGGGATTCCTCAAGAAACACGCACAACTGTAGGCTTTTGACAATGCCTGGAAGGCATTACTACCATATGCAGCATTCTTTGTTCCCAAAAAAGCATACCGCGAGGTTACGCAATGGCAAGGAAAGGAGATGAGGAACCTGGGGCGTTGTCCTTTGGGAGTTCTGACTCTAGCATTGAGGCAGCCTGAGAGTACTCAAGTATTATCATTCAAACGTGTACTCACCTACATCACTTCATTGCTCGATTTGACTTTGATGGCCCAATATAGAAGCCATATACCTGAGACCTTGGATTATATGGAACAATATCTGAATCAGTTTCATCATACAAAAGATATCTTCTTAGAGTTTCGAATATCAAAGAGGAAATAGGTAAAGGTTGACAAGTAGCAAAGGGAGCTACAACATCAGAGAATATGGGTAAACCAATGTTTTGCGAAATTCAACTAGTGTCGGGTACAGGAGCAGGATCATGAAGAAGAGATTAAACAATATATGGAACTCAGGCTAATCCATATGGAATCTCATTTCAACTTCATTAAGATGTATCTACTAAGTTATTTCCAGGATCACATACCTGTTTGGCAACATTCAGATATATTCTACGGAGTTTGGTGAGCTTGCGTATATGCAACTAATCAAGCAGGGGCTGGTGCCGTTTGAATAAAAATGATGCCCCAAAACACATTCTGCACAGTTATGGTTGCCAGCATGTGATCCAAATGAGACTTTTGAACCTGGATTCCCTTCCACATCGTGGGGCTGATCTCTCTACCAATATCATGAAACATTTGGATAAAATGAATACTGTATCTGTACCAGCCACCAATCATAGGATCCTGAAGGGGAGTCATGATGATGTTTTGAATATGATGGATTTTTACAAGGTCTTGAGTATCTCCCCAGAGAGCATCTGTCGGGAATTGATTCGATATAGCTGGAATAGCCTGCCCACTAAATACTGCCTTCCTGAAGATCCTACCATACTTTGATTCCTTCCAGTTGACCTACTAACACAACTTGAAATCCATGTTCTAGCATTCCATGAAACTCAAATTTATGACATCCAAAGGGCATACTTCACTGGTACCCAACTCATCAGCAACTAGGTGAGTCGTAATGATTGGTTTTTAGTACAGATGGGTGGTGAGCATATGTACAGTGTGCTCTGGGGCCGTCCCCCTGGAAAGCTCCTGGCACTCTTCCAAATCAGAGACTACACACACAAGGACATAGTTCGCAGGCTTCTATGTGTCCAAATATTGAACTTGGTTAACTCGATATGCGTATCCGATATCCACGGCCTTGTCATGGTACAGCTAAGAGACAATACACAAGAGTTTACTATTGTAGTCATAGGGACAATGCTAGGCCTGGCGCACCCCATCCCTGAGACAGACTAGCAATAGCTTGTTCACAGCCATATTGATTTAAGGACATTTAACGAGATTTATTAAGGAGTCATGAGATCAGATAGTGGGGTGACAACTATTGGCTTGGGCAAGCAAATTTATTCTGCACGAGGATGGTTGAATGGCAGGGAGAATATTATAGCATCTTCCCTTGCAACCTGTATTTAACAACCTCTATGTAGAAACTAATTAATAGAAACTAAATAATAAATTCAACTAAAAGTACACAATGTAGAACATTATGGTGGGGGATTGGTCAGTCCTTGAGATTAGGACCCTGATGACACCATGAAGTGAAACGTCATGGGTCCCACCATCATGATGATGCCATGGGACATGGCGGGTCCCGACGTCCCTAGGACACAGTAAAGAAACCCAACAGATTGCAACAAATTGCCGCAACACCATGTAGCCTCACAGTGAGGACCCAACAACGGAGACCTGTCAGGATGCTGGGAAGGTTCAGGCCATGGATAGGGACATCAGGGGATGGAAGGCATCTATGGTTGATGTTAGAATGTAGTTATGGCGTCGTGATGAGAGACGGAAGGAATGTGACAAAGGCCAGCCCTGTGTGGCCATGCCCAGTGGTACTCCCATGAGGCAGCGGCCATCACCAGACATCAGTATATGGGGAAGAAGGTACAATAGAGATGGAGATTTCCAGGGGTTGTGAGGATGTTGACCTAATCTCAGGTAGTGTCCTGATGCTGCACAATGTTACTATGTGACACAGGATGCACCAGGCACAATGTTATGTTGCAATACACATCATGATGCATAGGGGACAACAGTGGGGTGCAATGGAACTCAGGACATACCAGGCATACCGGGTGCAGGAGAAATGCAGTGTACATCAGGATGTGATGCCCATACATCAGATGCGGGTTTTGTTTTTGCTGATGAGGTTATATAAGAAACAACACGTATGCATTTCCTGGTTTCTTTGTACACCTGATTGTACATACAAACAATGCTTGGACATTGTCAGATGTGTAAGCATCGTCTACAGTATAATGGGGTGTACAAAGCATATTGATTTCACCGATAGCAGTGCAGGAGGATCTATTCTGTATATGTATAAAATATATTTTGAAATATATGGTAATATCTACAGAGTCTAACTTGTCACTAACTATCATAAAATAAGCTTCTATGCTGCACTAATGACCTCTTGGCATCATTTCACTAGTCTAGCTTAAAAGCTTGTTTCATGAAATGATATAAGATGTATTACCTACATCGCTTAGCAGCATCAATGCACAATGTCCCCTGTGTCACCACAACTGTATAGCAAAAAAGCCCATTTTCTTTTTATATTCCAAGGATATTTATATACCTAACCCTAACCCTAACCCTAAGTTTGGCTTTTGGCCGTACTATTATCATGATACCAAGAGGCTTCAATAATATATATTTCTGTGTTATTGACACTTCTTGGCAACATCGATGCATGACATTTCCGGCATCACAATAACAGTACAGTGTAAAGCCAACAATATTTTTTTATTGAACAGATATTTCTATACATGTTATAGTATAGAAATATCTTTTAAATATAAAACGAAAGTCGGCATTTGACTGTACTATTGTCGTGATACTAAGAGGCGTCAATAACATATATTTCTGTGTTATTGACACCTCTTGGCAGCATCAATGCATGACAGCCCTGGCATCACTACAACAGTATGGTGAAAAGCTGACTTTTTATTTTATTGAAAAGATATTTATATACTGATTATGGTATAGAAATATCTTTTAAATATAAAAAGAAAATCAGCTTTTGGCCATACCGTTGTCAAGATACCAAGAGCTGTCGATAACATATATTTCTTTGTTATCAACACATCTTGGCAGCATGGATTCACAACATCCACGACATCACGACAACAGTACGATGAATTGCTGATTCTGTTTTTTTATTGAAAAGATATTTCTATACCTAATATACTATGGAAATATCTTTTAAATATATAAAGAAAATCAGCTTTTGGTCCTACTGTTGTCGTGATACTAAGAGGCATCGATAATATACATTTCTGTGTTATCGACACCCCTTGGCAGCATTAATGCATAATGGCCCCACCATTACAACAACAGTACGGCAAAAAGCTGACTTTATTTTTTTATTGACAAGATATTTGTATACCTATTATTGTATAGAAATATCTTTTAAATATAAAAAGAAAATCGACTTTTCGCCATACTGGTGTTGGGATACCAAGAGGCCTCGATGACATATATTTCTGTGTTATCAACACCTCTTGGCAGCATCACTACATGACATCTCCCGAGTCACCACAATAGTATAGTGAAGAGCTGATTTTTATTGTATATTCAAAAGCTATTTGTTTCCCTATAATGATATACAAATATATATTCAAGTTGCATATAGCAAAAAAATTGGCTTTTGGCAGAACTATTGTTGCAATAACAAGAGGTTTCGATAACATATATTTCTGTATTATGGACACCTCTTGGCAGTATTGATTCATGGTATCACTCGCATAATGATAACAGTATGGTGAAATGCTGACTTTATTTTTTTATTGAAAAGATATTTGTATACCAATTATGGTGTAGAAATATCTTGTAAATATAAAAAGAAAATCAGCTTTTGGCCATACTGTTATCATGATACCAAGATGCATGGATAAGATATATTTCTGTATTATTGATACCAGTTGGCAGCATTACTGCATGACATCCCCAGTGTCGCCATAATAGTGCCATGAAAAGCTGATTTTTGTTGTATATTCAAAAGATATATGTATACCTATTATGGTATAGAAATATATTTTGACCATAGAAATAAAATCAGCTTTTGACTGTACTGTTGGCACGATACTATCTTATTTGTGGATATAAAATAGTCATGATATCTACAGATGTCATACAGTGACATATATTTTATATATGCAAACTAATTTTCCCCCTCTGTAGATTCTATGTTTTCTTAGGTACAATTTTCTTAGTCTCTCTTTTTTTTTTTTTTTGCTATCTGATTTCGGAAGATGTGCTTTATTTTTGTTTCCTATTTTCCGATTTGTTTACTAGGTTGAACTAGTAGTTCTTAGCCTGTACTTGTTAGCTACTAATAATGCCAATGGATGCCCTTGGCGTCTCCTATTGCTAGATGTTTCAACCACAAGTGCCGGGTATGTGATACAAATGATACCATTTGATGCCCTTGCTTTGGCCCCTCTCATTGCTTGCTATTTCGTTCTGGAGTGCCATGTACAGTACAGTAGACTACAGGGTGTGATAATCGTAATAGCATTCAGCCCCCTTGCTTGGGCATCTGGTGTGTCACCTAGCATTGGCTGAACATCTGAGTTGATTATCTACTACAGTATTATCATTAGTGAGGAGACAGACTAGGGTTTAAAGTTGGTTGAGAATGGCCAGGCTACAACTCCTCACGGTCTCATCACTAACTTCTATACCTCAGTCGGTCAGGTTATTTGAATTCAGCCTTGTGGGGGTTCTGCTGTGTTGGATTAATGCCAGGAGATGATTTCAGTCACTTCTAGTGCAAGTTAGGCAAAACAAGAATACTGTAGCGCTAATAGTGTCAGTAAACAATGCTTAGATTATTACAAGCATAATGTTGAACACACTGAAAATACCATTTTGCAGGCAAATCTTTTGCTTCAATAATGGGTGATAGTCAGTGATCCTACATGCCCACTCTCCCCATTGGAGAGCCCTATGTATAAGACCTAATGCGTTATATACAATACAAGAAAATTATGTAACCTTCTGATCTTGACCAAACTGTACTTGAGATACCTACGATTTTACTCCAGCCTGAATCCTAACTTACCATACTCTAACTACCCTATTACACTATGAATAAGCAACAGGCCAATACACACAGTCAGCCAGTGTCCTGAGTCGGAACTCTATACAGAGGTAGACATGATGTGCAACCCGGTACCATGGGATCTGGCAAAGGGAGATCCAGAATGCATCAAAATGAATCTCAAGATGTGTCCTCCACTCCGGATCCTTCTCCACCCCCAATTGCAAGCCTACTAGGAAGAGCACCAATGTGACAATGGAAGGGCACAATGCTAGCCACAGCACATCTAGAACCTGAAACCAAACCCAATGATCAACCAAATACCCAAACCATGCATCTATTGGATGATAGTAGTCATAACTACCAAATCTCACAGGGACTAGATGAAACAGAATCAGATACCAAATCTGATGAAGAAGGCATTGATATTGTAGATGGCCTGTGATCAAGACATAATCATACCTCACAAGTAGCTAACAGAAAGGGAGACAATTGGGTGAGAAACATATGCATTTTGACAACATCAGGGTCTCAGGAGATAGGTCCTGCTCAGGGTACGACCACAGATCTTAGATGTATAATTCCCCAGAGAGCCTACAGTCCTCCAATGTTGCCATCATCGAGTGATGCACGGTTATCATCCCTACTGGGTAGTCTGAGTGGTCCTGCATCTGGTACCCTGATTTCTAGTCCAGCTCCCCACTCTCGGCAAAATCTAGTGACAGGTGCAGAAAGGGTCATGTTAGATGATGCAAAGACTCTGATTCTATGGTACACCCTGTTTGAGCAGCCACACTCAAATGTTGTTGCTCTGATGGCCCAGGTGCACAAGGTTTGGGATTCTGTGCTAGCTAATATTGAAGATGCTGAGAACATCCAACCTTCAGAGCAGTGCATAAGTTTGGTAAGTGGACTCAAGCAGATATGATGCAATTCGGAATGCAATACTAACCTAGAAAGATATGCCAAAAACACTCTGGAGTACAATCCCAGTTTGTACATGAGGTGAAGAAAGAGATTGTGGAGTTATACAGTCTGCCAGACGATCCCACAGCAATGGCATGCAGAGTCAATTATCTATTCGAACAGGACAGGTTTATGTGTGACCCGAGAGAGTACAATGTTTGTCTCCACCAGATGCCTACCATATAGTGACCCCTACTGACTACAATTGGATATAACCTAGGGCCTGACATTACCATTCCTTGCACCTCAGATTCCTGAGACGATTTTCTATAAGTACTTTGCAGGGATGAAGATGTAAGGTATTGTGGATCCCTGGTTTCTTGTGCACATCAATGGTACTATGATCTACTTGACGTGCACCATAATCTGCAATACACTACATTCATGATGAATGGGAATATATTAGGAGCCCAGGAACTTCAAGCCTGAGGCAGCTGGGGGTGAGTCTCAGAATCATCCAACTGTTCATTCGCGACAGGAGTGGCTAACCTGTTACCAAACGTACAACAACTTTTTGACCGGCAAAAAGAAACTTGGGGTAGGTGACTATGGAGGATCCAGGACATGATTTGCCAAAATATTCGCAAAACAAGCGATAAGAGGGCTGGGCAACTTCATGGGGCACTGCTGTACTACCGTGAAGGATATGATGACAATTGGGAACCTGTAAGTACTGAGCTCGAGAGTCAGATATCCAACCACACTTCTACACAACCTGTACTGCAACACACTAATCACTGGAACTTGGACCTAGTGGGACATCAGGAACGTCAGAATCAGTCACCCGAAACTGACAGCAGGTTTGACTTGAGCCAGACCTCAGTAGCCTGGGAGCTTCAGTTACAAGGCTTGGGTCCTCTAAGTCAAGATGATTCTCAGGAAGTGCAGGCAGTACCAGTGGGGATCCCTCCTCTATCTCACATGGTTATATTAAGCCTTGGGGATTCTCAGAAAGTGCAAGCAGCACCAGCAGAGATCCCTTCTCTATCTTGTGGGATCTCATTGAGCCTTGAGGATTCTCAGGAAGGGCAAGCAGCATCAGCAGGGATGTCATTGCAAGTCGGATAGTGACAAGTAGGGGGTGGGACTGTCACCGAGGTTAATTAAGGGGAATTAAATACATGTAAAGATTATGAGTAATAGCTTTAATTTAGCTTACTATGATAACACAAGAATAGACACCAAAGGATGTAGTGTAAAGGAATAATCAGGGTGATATTCACAGTAGAATCTATGAAAAGCAGTCATTCGGAAGGTGTCAGGGGAATCACAATGTAGTATATGAGATATCAGGAGGAGGTTGGGAAGATTGGACAATACCAGGCACAACATGCAGATAGCATCAGAGGTAATTCACCACACTTTGGAAGGTATCCTGAGGCGGTCCAGACATGAAGTAGCAGTATCAAGATGAGGTGTCACTGTTGAGGTGAAATCTGAACACATTGTGTATGCAGGCAGGGACCCAGATGAGAGGAGCCTTACGTAGAAAGAATCTGGATAGAAAGGCCTAATGATCCGTGGCACCAGTACACACATCATGAGTATCATGGAATCCTGATACATACAGGTATGGATGTGATGTCTGGACAGAAGATACCAGAATTAGGTGTCACCATAATGTAAGAGCTTAGGATCAAGTAGCATTCGGATGCAATACGCTAGCATCAGATAGTGTTAGGATGCAATATCCAAGAATCAGACATTGTTAGGATGTGACACCTGAGAATCAGACATTGTTATCATGCAAGAGTGCAGAATCAAACATTGTCAGGGTATACCTGGCATAGGGGTCCATGTCTGGAGACTGCTAGGATGTACCAGGTACATGACTCGACATCAGGATGTGACATCAGTTCAATAGTATGTCCTGGTTAACAGTTATTCTTTCAGGCACCCTGTGTGTCAGATGCACAGGATGCAACAGGTACAAGATAATATTTTTGCTGATGTATACCTAAACTAGATGTTGGAATAAGAGAAAATCAAGCCTAGCATGGCATTATATGGAGCTCTGATATTGTTCGTACCAAAGCTAAATGGACTCTGATATCTATGTATTGATTATAGGGGCCTTACTGAGGTCACAGTATCCAACAAATACCTGCTCCCTCTTATGATAGAGCTACAAGACTGAGTGGTCAGTTTGACCATCTTTACCAAGTTGGACCTAAACAATGGGTTCCATCTAATCAGAATTAAGGAAGGGGATGAGTGGAAGACAGCTTTTCAGACCTGCTATAGACACTTTGAATATAAAGTAATACCATTTGGATTGGTTAATGCCCCAGCTAACTTCCAAGTAATGATAAATACTATTGTATGAGAATTCCTAGATGATGGCATCACGGTCTATATGGATAACATTCTCATTTATTCAGCAAATGAGGCAAGCTACATTGAACTAGTCCAAAAGGTTTTAGCTCACCTAAGAGAATATCAAGTAGCAGTTTCTATTGCTAAATCTTACTTCCATGTCACTATGGTAGAATTTCTAGGTTATGTGATAACAATGAAAGGAGTGTCCATGAGTGAGAAAAAAGTCAAATCTATCTGAAAATGGAAACAGCCAAAGTCAGTAAAAGATATACAAATCTTTATGGGATTCGTAAATTTTTACAGAAGGTTTATTAAAGATTTTTTTACAATTTGCAAACTAATTACAGAGCTCCTGAAGTAGAATTCCAAATACTTTACCTGGGGCAGAGAACAGGATGAGGCTTTCAAGTTCCTAAAAGAACAGTTGGTGACTGCACCAATTCTTTGTCATTTCAACTGCATGAGTAAAACAATCATGTAAACTGATGCAAGCAATTTGGTGCTTGGCTGCATTTTATCATAGCTAGTGAAGAAAAAACTACACCTTGTAGCATTTCACTGATGAAAATTCAGACCAGCAGAATGGAACTACAATGTCCATGATAAGGAATTGTTAGCAATTGTAGAAGCCTTCAAAGAATGACATTGCTACCTAATAGGCACAGAAACTTCCATCACTGTTTACACTGACCATCAAAATTTACAATACTTCCTTACCACCAAGTCATGGAGCACTAGGCAAATTCAATGGGTGCAAAAGCTGGCGGATTTTAATTTCCACATTGTTTGCCCACCAGGTACCCGAGATGGTAAACCAGATGCACTGAGTAGACAGCCAGAGTACCATCATGAAGGGGGAGCTACCCATAGTGAACCGTCAAATTTGAAGCCTGACAACTTCTTACAAATTGGTGACATTTGGAAACCCCTAGGGACAGAAGATTAACCCTACAGATGAGATTGAACTCGACCCTAGGCCAGAGGATGATCAGATGTCAGAAACAGAGAACTCAGATAGAAGCATCGAACCACAAAGAGTCCAAGTCCCCAGATTAGCAGAGAGTACTAAAATACCCACAAGAGGATCAACCTTTGCAGCACGACATGACCTGTATAGTATGGATACATTAACCATCCTTGGAAAGGGACAGGCCCATGTCATGATATGAATAGCAGTAGGGCTCCCCAAGGGAACCTATGGGTGAATTGTACCTCAAAGTAGATTAGTACTCAGACACAGCATACATATAAGTACCAGTGTGATAGATGCAGACTATATGGGTGAAATAAAGACTTTGATGGTCAATCTGATAGATGTAGACTATATAGTTGCAAAGGAGGACTGGATAGCATAAATGATTGTCAAGCAAATTAACAACACTGAACCTCAGGAAGTGGTGACCTTAATGATAATGGAACAAGCCAATACTGACTTCAGATGTAATGACCTACTTGGGATAAAGCCTACAGTATGCTTTTACAAGGGAGCTCTGGAAACATTGAGCATTTCGACCATTATGATAAGAAACACAATCCCAAATTATCAGAGGTAATAGTAATATTGTCCAACGCCATCATCATAAGAGCAGAGATAAGAAGGTTTGACCCCAAATTCATAGCTAAAGTTAAGAAAGTAGCCGACCAAGATAAAGAGTGGGTCACAAGAAGGCAGGAGTTGGAAAGATTGAGGAATAATGGTACGGAACCTCCCAAGTTTTGGACCTTGAAAGATGGGCTAGTATACTACAAGGACTGACATTTTATCCCAGCAGAAGAAGGTATCCAAATGCTCATATTGAACAGTTGCCATGACTCAAAGGTCACTAGACACTTTGGCCAGGAAAAAACCAATGAAATAGTCACACATGACTTCTACCGAAAAGAGCCCACAAGTTGGGTCAATGATTAGATCAGATCCTGTGAAGAATGTCAACACAATAAATCCTCAAGACACACAAGGTATGGGTTACTTCAACCTTTACAAGTACCATACACTACTTGGACATCTATCTCGACAGATTTCATTGTTCAACTACCTGAGTCACAAGGACACATCCAGCTCATGGTTATAGTAGATCAGTTCACCAAAATGGTATATTTCATTGATCTAAAGGACAATGCGACTGCCAAAGATGTCACTCATATCTTCCTGCAAGAAGTGTGGAAACTCCATGAGCTACCCACAGAAATCATTTCCTACATGGATGCAATGTTTCAAGCCGAATTTTAGGAGTCCTTGTGCAAGGCCCTAGCAATTAAAAGCAGAATGTCAACAGCATATCACTCTCAGCCAGATGGGCAAACAGAAACAACCAACCAAGTGCTGGAAGGTTACTTATGAAGCTTTGTCAAATATGATCAGGATGATTGGTATCAACTTCTCCTATTGGCAGAATATGCTTACAATAACTCTACCACCAATGCAAATAAAATGACACCATTCTTTGCGAACTATAGTTTCCATCTACACACTAAATAGATGAGAGAACATGAGGCTCAAAATCCAGGAGCAGCTATTTACGTGCACTGGATGAAAAATATACATGGACAAACAAAAGAAATGCTAGAGTCTAGGCACGAGACTATGTCAAGATATTATGATTGAAAAGTTAGGAAGCAACCAGACATAAAGGTTGGGGACCAAGTCATGCTCAATAGCAAGAATATGCAATCAATAAGGCCCTCAAAAAAGTTGAGCCTGAAGCTCTACAGGCCTTTCAAAGTATTGGAAAGGGAAGGTGAACAAGCCCACAAACTCCAAATCCCTGACCAGTGGAAAATCCATCCGGTATTTCATGTGGCACTACTTGAGCGCTACCAAGTTTTTATTCATCCTAGATGGGCACAGCCACCCCATGACCCACAAGAAATTGAAGGCAATTTAGAGTAGCAGGTGCAGAGAATTGTGAGGAGTGAAATAATCTCCTATACTAGAAGAGTTAGAGGATGAAATAAAGTCCTCCGAGAGCTCCAATATTTTTGAAATGGAAAGGTTATTCTGAAGGTGAGAACAACTGGGAGCCACCAGAGCACCTAGAGTGTGCAGCAGAAATATTGGAGGAATTTCATAGGTTGAACCCGGAAATGCCTAGAAGAGCTGGTTTGGAATAATATGGCAAGGTTTTCACTTTGTGGTCATGCAAACGCACAAAGTTTTTTACCCTACCATGTTGAGTTCCGAAGGAAGGAATTATTTTTCTTTTTATTTTTATTATATAAGGCAGACGTTTGAGACAAAGTCTTGGGAGGGGGAGCTACTATTAGGTATATGGAAAAAAGAGCCCAAATTACCCAGCCTTCACTTTGAATTATTTCTACCATACCCCTGCAGCCCCGATACAGGGACTCAGCATCATCATAGAATTACAGCCGAGTCGCGTCCTGACACTTTAGCAACCATAAATGACACTTGCAGCCTAACACTATATACATCCTCACCGTCCAACCGACCGGATGCTGTTCATAGGTTACATGAGAGGGCACCTTTGGCAACTCATAAGAAGTGACTTGAAGGAATTCGGTTAAGCTTTGAGCAAGCTATTATCCTGTACACTAGCTGTTACATATTATGGCTGATAGGTAATAGGACGATTCTGGAAGAAACTGTTAGTGACCTGAATATCATAATCCTATGGCACCAAAGGGTAGTCATAGAGCTGAGCCTCTTGGTTTGAAAGATGTTGAACCTGAAGAGAGTCTGCTAGAGAATCAGTATGAGAGGTTTTCGCCTGACCAGCTATTGGCTCAATCCAAAGCCGAAAATCTTTCATATCTGATAGGCCTTATGATGCATAAATATGCAATGCAATGGCCATGCTCATTCACTAAACCTGATCACTTTATGTTCTGAGACAGAATGATTGTTATAGTTGCTATTAGGGTAGCATACTCAATATAGGTCCATATGGCAGAGAGATTGAAGACTACCTACTGGCGGAGTGTTCACACCCCCAGAAGTGACAGGAGTCCAACAAGATCAAAGCTCAGTGAGGCAAATATTCTCAGGGTCAGGTGTGTTTGCACTCAGGAAAAAGTAAGCAGTTTTTGATAGAGGTACTTGGATAGTATGGGAGTTGTTTGTAGCCTGTGATACTCCAGACATGGAATATAAATATTGAAGTACACCCAGCTATTAGAAACATGAAGTAATGGAGAAGAGATCTTATTAATATATTTATTATTTACTCTTGAAAAATTCATTATGCACAGAACTTTCTGAGCCTACCTTGATGATCTTTATGTTCATCTTACCTTACCATACTTCACTTCAAGAAGCATACAGCCTAGAACTAAACAACACTATCTATAGTTGGCCTACCCCATAATAGGTAGATACCCTACTACAGATCCTGTATGAGCAAGTGCTATAGGGTGAGCAAGCTGAACATGAGTTCAAAAAAAAGGCCTGGAATGCAGTGAAGAAGGGATTGAAAAGAGCATTTCAAATTGATCTGGAGGCCACACGGCTGAAAATGAAATAGTTAAATGTATGTTAACTGAAACTGATTGAAATCTATATAGTGGAAGAATAGAATTTACAATATGGAATAGCTAAGAAGAGATTATGATATTTATACCACAATTAAAAACAATTCTGGTTTCGGATGCAATAGTCAATGGAGTATTTCAACAACACTCAATAGTGTTTGGGATTCCTACCACAAAGCACATCCTGAAGGAGACAAATTTCAATCAAAATCCTTAGCAAAATTACCAGATTCTCCATGAGCTTTTCACACACCTATTAGTGACCAGAGAATATGTGCTTTCTACAAACCTTACATTTTGATCTAATTTCCCCTCCCAAAAAAGCCAATGAGGCAAGAACAAATTCAGCACAACACAGGCTGAATCCTGTTTTCTACCAACTGTACCATTTGAGTTCAGTACCTATGTAGAGATAATAGCTGGGGAAATGCTTACTGGGGGAGGGGAACAAGGGAGTGAAGGAAGTATGGATGGCGGGGAGGAGGGTAATCAGCTTTCTCTAGACAGAAGAGGTTATTAGCGGAAGGAGGAGTGTGATAGAATAGAGAATATGGATGTAGGAAAGGAGGTGAAGTAAAAAAGAGGATAATGGAGGGAAGAAAATGAATTGCAGCAGAGAAGGAGAGTGAAGATGAAGAAGAGGAGGCAGAAGAAAGATTACCTGCTAAGAAGAAGGTTAAAGCTGAGTGGAACACAGTGGGGTATGTTATCAATCAAGTACTAGACAGTCTTACAGGAGCTGCACAGACTAATCAGCACTCAAAGACTGAGCTAGCAGTTGAGGAAGTTCAAGCTGAATACTCATCAACATTATCAACAGATGAGTTAGTTAAAGCTTTTATAGTCATGGAAAATGAAGTGAAAGCTTCAATTTTTATTGCACTAAAAGCTGGAGAAGCATGAGATAAGTGGTTACATGAAGCGGTAAATAGTATTTGATTATTTTGATTATTTTCTTCTTCTTTTTTTTCTTTTTTTCTTTTTCTTATTTTATATTTATTTATTCTATGATACTTTATTGTTTATTCTTACTTTTTTTCACTTCTTTCAATAATTATCTTGTTTTCTCATTTAATATCTCATTTACTCTGCAAGGTATTTAATTTTTGATTTTTTTCTTTCATTTTCTTATATAGCAAATATGAATGTCTTTTTTTTTTAGTACTATTGGAGAGGTTCTTAGTTTAGTACTAGCAGATACATCAACAGACATGCTGTATTAGGCCATTTTTAAAGCAATAATTGTTGAATTTAAAGGTGCTATTTGACTTGATCTTGAGAGATGGGACAAGGAGTAGATGAGAAGTGGACAAGAAGCATACAAGAAGTAGAAATTGTGAATAGATTTTGTCTCTCTGGATTTTTAGTTTTGTTTGCCTCAACTAACTATTGTTTTGTGCCTGCCACCATTGAGAAAGTTCCCTCCAAAACAATCCTCTTTTTTCCTCTTTCTCCCTTAAGTTCTCACTTGAGTTTTGACTCATCATTTTATATCTAAGATATGTGAAGAGAAACAGGCATTATTAGGGACATGTCTACCATCAAATCTCCTCTCACAAGCATCATACTAAGCTATTAGTATATACCCATGAAAGAATATCAAGCCTGAAGAAGGCAGAACAGTACCAAGAGGGGCATTTTCCTGGATTATTGCTAACAGATATAGGTAGTTATAATAGGTGGCTATAAATATATGCTTAGGATCTACTATCAATACCATGAAATCAAGCCCATATAATTTCTTGTAATGTACTCATCAGTCATTTATAAGGCTAACAGTATATTATAATTTTTAGTTCATTATAATATTGAAATTCATTTTCAATGATAGTCAATGATAGAATGTACTTATTAATGAACATAATTTAAGTAATCAAGCTACATCTGCTCTGCGATCTTCTCCCGAAATTCCTTCATCCTAGTATCATCCATAGCTGCCTCAATATCATTACTATCATATAAACACAATCTTCTCTCCTGCTCTCTCTCTTCCTATTCATTGATATTTTCCCAATGCAGACACTCTTTTTCACCATTCCATTGTAGTATAAAGTTATGAATAGCATCAAGGGCAAGAACTAATGTTACTTGGGAGTCATAAGGGAACTCACTTGGTGGTTAAAGAATCAGAAACTACTTTTTTCAAAATTCTGAAGGTTTGTTCAATGCAGTTTCCAGCTTGGGCATGGTGTAAGTTGAACAATTCTTCATTATTTCGTAGACTATTTGTTTTTGTTTTTGTTAATATTAACTTATTATTGTATATTAATTCAAAGTATATAAAATTCAAAGTAGATTATAATAAATTAAATAAAAAGAGATATCAGGTAGAATACCGGAGTCGAGAAATTGCTTGCTCCTGTAAGTGATAATGAATACCACGATATGGTGCTAAAAATCCTTTCTGTAATGCATAACCTGCATCAACTAAGAAGTATTTCCCTTCCCGTATCTCTAATACATTTTGCAATGCCTATTGCGGTACTCTTCTATTGTAGGCTGATCCTTCGCAGCATGGTACTATGCAAGAAAGAGATAGTGCAAATGTACATATTACTAGAACATTTTATGAAATATCTTCTTTCCAATTTCTGAACTGACTAATATCAGAACTAGGTACTCTTTTCGGTACATGTGTACCATCAGCAGCATCAATTGCATCCTTCAAATAAGGATACAAAGTACCTTTTTTTTTTTCCATATCTCAATAG
This sequence comes from Choiromyces venosus 120613-1, assembly GCA_003788595.2. Taxonomy (NCBI): domain Eukaryota; kingdom Fungi; phylum Ascomycota; class Pezizomycetes; order Pezizales; family Tuberaceae; genus Choiromyces; species Choiromyces venosus. The sequence continues at coordinate 25,805 of ML120663.1, forward strand.
GAACAATTTGGGGATCAGGAAAGGTGATATTTTCCTTGGACAATTCAACTAAACTATGAAGTATGATATTGAATGCTCTATTGTAATATTAATTATTGTTAATATATGTACATTATTATTTCTGTATTTATAATTAATTAATAAATGATAAATTACTTACTTTGTAACACTAAATCCACGAACTTGATATCTTTATTGCATATCACAAGTCTTATATCCATGGCCAATAATCACTAAAAATATTGATAATTTTTGTTCAGAGGTCATCTTTCTTGCATCCTGCAAGCCATCATGGGTAACCAACCATTCTCAAAGCTCAAGAAATGTGTTTTTCAGCATTCGGAGTACCTCATAAATCTGCCATTCATTGGATGTAAGAAGCTCAACAATATAGGACTTTCTACTAAGTGATGATGTTTGGCAGGGGCTTTTCTCATACTGAATGCTGGCATATGTTCTGATAAGTTGACCTATCTGATGCAGCATATCTGGACTCATTAAGTCTGAATTTGAATCTATTGTAAGATTGGTAATTATTGTTCAAAATCATATTTATTGCTACATACTACCGTTGATGGACTTTATCCTTACAAAGTTTTCCTAGTATGGTTGGGTTTGGGTTTTATCGATTTTACAATTTTGCAAAAAAACAGGTTTCACCTGTTTTTGAGAAACCTTCATTTTGAGTACATTATAGCAACTTGAGTATTGCAACTTCTCTGTTGACCAGACATGCCACTTTATCCAAAGATGGAGTTTTCCACCAAAGCTCTATAATCCTTGCCATTATGGAGGTTTCACGTTGCGACCAGATGCACCCTTAGATCATTGATTGGTGTTACAAATGGCGATATCAGTGTTTGAATAATATGGTTACTTATTGCAACATTTTATATCAACTTTTTTTTAATTTTGGGTAACTGTTTGGTTTGCTCTGAGATCCAAGGCCAAGCTCTTGGCAAAAAGACAAAAATTACACGTTACTGATCCCTGTTCGCCCGCCCAGTTTCATCACAAGACTGTACTCGTCAAAATCAAGTCTGTTACTGAGATAGCCGCCCCTGGCAACAGGGCAATTCCTCTCGTCATAAATTGGATATCTCTAAAAGCCACTATCTCTAGTCAGTAATGAGGAAAAAATAAAATTCTTTCAAGCGTGGTTTTGTGTAGCTGTTAATATGGCATAGGTAAAAGTAGGTGACAGGCTTTTGATTTTGGCGAGTATAAATTTACTTGAGTACTCAAGCAGCCGAGTTGCTTTCGGACACCCATAGAGAGTAGTGATCAGCAAACCAATGAATGGGCAGTCTGATGGTGTCAGGCTGAGTAATATAATTTGATATACTGAAGAAAACAAGCCATCGCATAAATGGTTCTTCACAACCTGTTCATGCCCTACCACTGCATCCTGCCTACTTGCATATCTAGCTACTTCCTATATCTTTACATATTCTTTGATAAATAAAAAATGTCAGTATCTCAGACAGGACGTGGGGCAACTCCGCGAGTTCATTTGCTTAAGAGAGCAGCTATTTTGACCCTAAATTGGCATACGGATATGTCGTATCGTAAGATAGCTGCAAAATTGAATGTTAAGAGATCAACTGTGGAGAGTATAATTAAAAAGGCAAAGGTGAATCTAAAAGTACAAGTTTGAGTAAATCAATACTAAGTTATAATATGGTATTTTAGACCTCTGCAGCAGATCCGGAGGACTTCGATGATGTTCTTGCCTGTTTGGAGGATGAACTGAAAGGTGGAAATCCTGAGAGATTTATTGAGGGCAGTGAAGAGTCACTTGCCTTACGTGATCTCAGTCAGAAAGATGAGGAGCATTGGGAAAGAACATTTCCTGAGATTGTACAAGAGCTTGGTATTAAAGCAGCCCGGTCAACTCTCGAGCAAGTTTTCCATAGTCAACATCAAATCTTTCGACGAAAGCCAGCCCACAAACCATCTCTTTCAATGGAGCAGCTTGAAGCACGTCTTGCGTTTGCCCATATGGCACTACAGATCGCAATCAATACTATTGTATTTACGGATGAAATTTGGGTAGAATTCGGCAAACCCCGACGCTAGTAGAATGTGTCACGATACCGAGGTGTTGATCGTAACACTTATGCAATCCACGATAAGGATAAGGAAAAGCAACCAATCCGTATCATGTTTTGGGGAGCTATTGTTCTTGGTTCTAAAGGTCCTTACCACATCTGGGAGCAAGATACAGAGGAGGATAAGAGACAGTTTCAGCAAATTGTCAACAAGGAAAATCAGATACAACAACAGCGACAAGAGTTTAACCAACTACAAGCCCACGCCCCTAGTACTTGCCAGTATCAAACAATCACCGACTTCAATATTAATATTGAACACCTTAATCAAGCTGAAGGACGTACAGGAAGGAATAAAAGAAAAAAAAGGAAAGTAGAGCAATTCTTTAAAGAGAAGGAGCTTGATTTTACAAGCAAGGGAGGAATCAATTGAGTATCCTATCGAGAGCGAGTATTATGGCCAAAGCTTTATCCGTGGATAGAGTCCTTAAGGAAGACTATCGGTATTCCCCATCTCTATCTTGTCGAAGACAATGCACCTAGTCATCAAACTGCACGACAAGTTGATTATGATGAGCGTCAATCTCGTGGGATTGTGACTTTAGATCAGCCCTCAAAGTCTCCAGATTTAAATCAAATTGAATCTATATGGGATTATGAGAAGGACGAAATATCTACTTGGCAGTTTACCGGTGCTAGTAGGATGGCAGTTGATGGAGCGAAATAAGTACTTGTAAGGACTTGGGAAGAACTTCCTCAAGCTGTGATTGATCAAAAATGTCAGTCATTTCATGAGAAACTTCAAAGAGTGATACTTCACAATGGGAATAATAATTTCAACGGTTAGAATTATCTTGTGGGATTGGGTTAGAAAGTATATTGCTTTCGCAGGTATGTTGAGAGTGCAGATACTTACAAGAGACTTCAGAAAACTCAATCCTAACTATACTGATCTTAGTAGGATCTTACTGTCTGAATTTCACGGTTCGAAACACACTCCTTGATGTACTTACTAAAGCAACATACCACTAAACATGATTCCAAACAGTTTGAAATAGTCATTACCGCAGTCATTACCGGTTCATATGGATGAACAATAGACAACCTCTACGCCATCCAGACACTCCTCCCTACTCGCACAGTTGCTGATTGCTGGGTTTTGTACAAGGAACCTAGCAACAATCAGCAAAATTGCCACAGTTCACCTAAGGCTTCGTTCCTGTTCTATTAGCAACTGTTAATAATGAACTATTCGTCTGCCATTCCAGAAGCTACTATTCAACTACTATGGACGATTGCTCAAGGTTTTCTCCCCTACTATCCTACTATGAAAGCTGTTCAGTTAAGCTGACGATTTAATGGTATTGGAGTGGGGGCATAGTGGAGAGGTAAAGAACGACAAAGGGCAGATGAAAAGGACCTTAAGAGGTCTTTTTCACTGCTGACCATTCATGCCCTGTTTTGATGTGTTTTGATGAACAGACATTTATTAGTTGACACCAAATCAGCTTCTGGAATGGTTGCATCTTAGCAGTTCCCTATGATACTTGAATGGTCCATTCAGTCGTTAACCGAATGAAGCCTAAGTAAACTGCTGGAAAGCTTCTTATTTGAATTTAGCTGTTGGGTGAGGGGGGTGTCCAGATGGCCTGGGAGGTGGTCTCCTGAACTTTAGTTTTTCTTGTATCGTATAAGATTATTAATTATGTTGTTGGGCATATACTGGTTATTGGTTCGCTGATCACTACTCTATATGGGTGTCCGAAAGCAACTCGGCCGCGCGAGTTCACTGTGATGGCGTGGGGCAACCGGGAAACAAATGGTATTAGAGGGTTTTGGTCATCCCTCGGTAAACAAATTCCGAGCTCAAAATTTGACTTGAGTGCTCCCATTTTGGTTTGGCCTGCTACTTGTACCAGTGCCTTGTCCAGGGGTCGAAATTTGTGGCCAAAACCTTCTAAAACTAATACTGTACTCACACGGCCGAGTTGAAGCCGGGCACCTAAGGTGGTGGTTCCCATACAAAGGCACTCGGCTTCAACTTGGCTGCGTGAGTACTGGCTTGAGAATGCAAGAAAGTACTAGTAGGACTGTTTACAGGTGAGGTGCAACTTTTTTATCTCTCAAACAAGGCAAAAGGAATCGAGAAAAAAAAATACCGGTACTTGAGTACTTTACAACTAAGCAAAACCAAACTGTGGATTGCCCGGCACATGAAACCAACCCTCAAAGTAACAACAAATGAGAAGAAAAAGACATAGGTGACAACAATACTAGATTAATGTAGCAAAGAAAATATGAGCATAGAAATGATAAGGAAGCAAGAAGAAAACTGTGAGCATATTTTACTAAGTTCAAGGCGAACACGAACCACGGATGGAAAATAGTCAAGATTTCGTATTGAGATGAAAAAAAGGTGAACAGCCAAGAAATTGCCCAGATTGGCAAATCAAGTAATGAAGCATAATAGACGCTAAGAACTACCAAGGAATGCCAGTTCAAACCCACCACCAGACCACCAGAAGGTACCATAAAGCAGATGATAGAACGCGCAGACAAGCGCATACGGTAGCCAGCTTCTAGATGTTGTTGTCATCAAATTCCACCCACAAGAGCAAGGAAGGAGAAAAGGAAAAAAAAAGGGAAAAAATCAAAGGGTCAGCTTGTTGCCAAGCTACTAAAATATAGGAGGGTACGGCTTCGTCATCCCACGAAACGAGGGACATTGGAGTGAAGAAACTGGACACGGTCGGAAAGAAACGCAGACAGGGCTCCCCCAGACTCTAGCAATGCCGCACCAGCCACTGCCCTAGCGCTTTGTTTCTCAGCATCGCTCAAACCGTGCTCGGCCCCAGATGGGATCGCGCCAATGCTATCCGAGCCTGCTCTCTTAATCTTCCGCTTCTTCTCTAGCTGCGTGAGGTATTCATCCAAAACCATTCCCGCCATGTTCTCCCTCAAGGACCCCACCCCCATCATGGGCATCGCCCAAGGCCAATACCACTTTCCATGCGAACCTCGAGTATAAAACTTCGGTCCCCCCAACATGTTGAAGGCTTCCATCCAGACACAGCAGGCACTGCAGCTGAGCCTGGAGACTCCAATGTAGCTAAATGCGGGGACATTGTCCCATGAATCACAATGTTTAGTTTGGAGGTACTGGATAAGCCCACATTCGCAGTGGACTGGGCACTTCTGTTCCCACGACTCAAACTTTTGAAATAGCTTCAGTGCATCTTTCCTCTGCCACTGGCCGGGCTGACCACATGCAGCCTCCAAAAGGGACTTCCACTGCTCCTGCGATGTAGGTAATATTATGATTTGAGCCTGGCCCGGGACAGCAGAAATCGTCATGTGGTATTGCAAGGTGGACCGGAGGCGGCGAGAATGGGCAAATCCAAATAGAGATTCAATGTGACGAGGTAGGGAAATCAGTTTCTCAAGAGCACGTCGAAGCTGGAAGGGGTCTCCATCTCTGTCACCTAGTACAGAACCGAAGTTAGGTTAACGGCTAGAACAGTGAATGAAATGGGCAGTAGAAGAAGCATACCATTTAACTCCTGGGCCAAAGTGTCGCAGCCGAGCCCGTGTCTATCCGCAAGCACAAGTTTTGCGTCCATGTTGGCCGTCATGCTTTGCCAATATACTTGTTCCCATTCATCATCAGTGAGTTGGGTTTCAGAATGCTTGAAAACTAACGGTAGTGCCAACACCAATGCAACCACAGCGTTGGACAGGTTCCGTTCAAACCCCTCTAGGGCGATGCCCGCACGACGTTTTTCCAACTCCACCATGAAATCACAAAGGGGTCTGAACCACTTATTCACGCGCTTCTTCTGTTTTTCCAGGGAGAACTTGTATACCTCACGAAATATCTCTATCTTCAAAGGCCGTGCCACATCTAAGGGGATAACTGGCGACAGCATCTGGTCCCCATCCCATTCCGCTTTCCTCTGCTCCGCATACTCATCTGATAGGGCCTGCAACTTTCTCCATATATTGTAGAGATGGTTAACAAGGCTATCTGCAACATCTTGGTTCTCGGCGATCGTTAAGCGAATTTCTTTGGTATCGGGTTTCAATTGTAGAGCTATTGCGACGACCTGAGAATTCGGCCGAGAAACAGATATATGGGCAAGGGCATCCAGGATGGGGAGGGTGTGGATGTTTGTTCCATGGTGATCGACAATGCCGGATGTGAGGTGAGAGGGAGGGTCCAAGTGGCGAGCAGAACCGTCTTGCCCACTGTTGAATTCGTAGTTCATTAGAGCCACTAGGTAGTGCAGGTCGAGTTTGTTGGCCATGGCCCTGAATCCACCAGCCAAGGGGCAAACAGGATGTGGTGGGCGATTACTCGGACTAGTTATCTAAAGCATTAGCACCGCATCAAAGTAAGCAAGCCATTTAATCATACCATCAATAATGGTAATCTAGCGCACCGTGGTGTCCGCAGTTCTGTTGACTGTTGAACGAGACCTTATCGTGGGCAGACGGACTGATTTCCGCTGATAATCTGAGAGCAGATTTCAAGAATTTTTCCACCGTGGCAGGAGTGAAAAGATTAATGAGAGGAAAAAGACAAAGAGAAAAGGCTGGCACACAGTGATGACGATGGATTGGAGAGTTGTAGGGGTGGGGAGGAAAGAAGAGACTCTAGATGGATAAAGACGTAGTTCAACACCATGCACCGAACAGAGATGAGAAGGATAGCGAAAAGAAGAAGAAGAATGAGGGGGTCGAGAGTGGTGTCTATGTTGAGAGAGAAGGAAGAGTGAATTTGAAAGTTGATAGGAGAGGTGTTGTTTGAGCAAGAGGAAAGAAGGCAAACACAGGGAATTAGAAAGAGTTGTGCCAAGATATCTGTTGTATTGTTAATCACATGACGCCAATCTCTGCTCGCGCAGCACGTGGTCATAATAGTCGAGTGGCTTGTGCCAAGCCTGGTATACAAATGCAGTTAATTACTGGTTAATTCAGGTTAATGAGGATTAACATAGGATATTAACATAGGTTTAGGTCACTCTGTTAATGAAGTCGATTTATTACCTGCCACAATAGCCACCTTCCCAGCACTTATTACCAACTGCTCCACTGAAATTTTCAGTACCGTACATGTTTCACTTGCATAAGAGAGCGATGTGCTAGTAGGTCAGATTAAGGTAAAACCAAGCCACTAAAAGGTCGCAATACAGTTAGAGGTCAGTGCAATCTCAATTAAACCCCAAGAAGCCAGTGGGAATTGAGGATTAATTATTAAAATTAAGAAAAAAAAAACAAGCAGAAAAGACTTTGGCAGGCTTCAGTTTGCACAAGTTCTGCCACACTCTAAACCAACATACTAGCACATCACTCTCTTATGCGAGTTAATATAGTGTGACCTCGGGTGGTGTACTCATAATTGAATGATGTTTGTGAACACGACCGGGTCTGGAGGTGGCGACAAATGCAAGATGAGCCAATAGACACACCAATGACGACACAAAAAACTGAAAACTGTGACCTAAATGTTAGTAGTAGAAGTATCCGCAATTTCCATAATCATATTCGACTTCAATAGTCTCCAACCAACATGACGAAAAAGTTCTAGAAAAATCTATTTTATTACTTTATTTCTTAAATATCAAAAATGTTAGCAGCTGAACAACAAGGAAAGACTACCTTGATGAGCAAAAGAGGTCAGCTCCTGGCATATGCGACTTTACAAGGAGGTCGAAGGATGACTCTGGAATAGATTGTGGATGAAACAGGAATCCTTAAGAGTACCTATTCAAATATAATTCGTGAGGCAAAAAAGCGTTCTCAGGAGACTGGGAATAAGGACCTTTGCGCAACAGCAAATCTTGCTCTAAAGCCAAATTGTCAGAAGGGATCTATTATCGCAAAGGAAGAGAAAGATCATCTCGTGAGAATTACACTCTCCAATAGTGCACACTGTCAAATGTCATATGGGAATCTGGCTGATGCAGGTAATTTAGTTTCATTCAATTATTTTTATTTCTATGTCTACTTCATAGATCAATTGGTAGTTATGTTAATTTATATAACTGATATTAAATAATTTTAATACTAGCTGGACTTCAGATATGTGGAAATATGGTAAAGAAGATTCTTGCCAAGAATAATATCCACCACAGGAAACCAACAGAGAAGCCACAACTAAGTCAAGAGCAGTGGGCATCTCGACTTGCCTTCTGCCTGCATCACCAGTCACTTAACTGGCCTGAGGTAATATTTACAGATGAATCTTACTTTGAGACAGGGGACCTTCGTTGCCATCATATATGAGGTGTACTTCAACGACCCGGAGAGGCATTTCTTGCACAGAATTTGAATGTCACGTTCCCTAAAGGTTCAACTATAATGTTCTGGGCGGCAATTCTCTATGGACATGATGGTACTGTCAAATAATCTTTAAATCTGATTTTTTATTATTATTTTTTATTAATTAGAAAAAGTATATCCTAATGATATTTGATTTATATATTTAATATATAATTACAATTGTTAGCTCAAATCTATATTAGGTTCTACACTCCCATATCATTTCTATATAATACCATATGAGACAAAATAGCAAAAGAAAGATGCAGAAGTCCAGCTCAAATCTGAGTATCAGCTAGAGCTCATTGAAGTCAATTGGCTCAATCATATGGGATTTGAACATCCCAATCTTCCAAAACTGAAAGCAAGAAAAAAGGATAGAAAGGAGGAGATTGACAGGTTTATATATTAGGAACGTATCCTCAATCCCCTACTCTATCCTTTTGCTTGTGATGCTCAGATTGCCTGCCCAAACCTCTTAATTATGGAGGATAATGCACCTTCCCATGTCCACCAATACCATAATCTTACTTGTGAACATTTGAGTTTACAGAAGCTTGTTTGGCCTCGAAATTCCCCAGACCTTAACCCCATCAAATCCATCTTTTGTGAGATAAAGGATCAGATATGGGAAAGATTAGGGATACAGATGACAGCTACTCTGATTCGTCAGGTAGTATTAGATGAGTGAATTAATTATCCTGTGGAACAGATAAACAAGCACATAGACTCAATGCTATTAATAATTAAGGCTTGTATTATAGATGCAGGTGGGAATGGATTTAATTATTAGTTTAATTCAGTTTACTCTTCTTTTTTTTTTCCTTTTAGTTCTATGTTTGCTTCAAGTAACTGGCTATGAATGGACTTGAATCACTTTTCATAATAGTTTTTATTTTTTTGCTCATTGTTTTGGTTTGTTATTGTGTTCTGATTCTCTTGTTTCCATCCTGTGTTTTTAGTTTCTCTATTTTTAACAAAAATGTACTTCCATGCAGGTCATAATGTGGTGTGCCTTGACATATTTGCAGACCTGGTTGTGTTCACAAAGGTCATTCAATTGCGGGTGGGGTGGGGGAGAAACCTGACGTTAGCAGATGGGTTCATGTTGAGTAGTGCAGGTCTGCCTGCAGTATCACATGTGATCACTAGATTTGCGAGGGATTTGTCTGCCACTGTGGTGAACCGTAAAATGAATACACAGAATCGCCTTTCCAGGTATTAAGTTCACACTTAGCATGGGGCACAGCATACCATTATTATGGTCAATCACTCACATCATGCAGATTTTATGCATTGTACAAGGAAACTCACACTTGGATATGCAGGAATGCGACTCCATAGATTACAGTGTGATGGAAATGTTTTATCAGAAGCAAATTCCTTTGTTTATTTTTTCAATTATTTTTCCCATAGGTTATGATGCAGATTTAGGCCACTACACTGTTTAGTAGTCCTGGGTCCTAGATGAGTGCATTTTTGAGTAGGTTTCAAGTGCTCAAGAAGGCATCTTACTAGATTTTAACTACCAGTAGGACCCACACATATAAGAGAAAAAAAAAGGATAAAATGTTTGCTATGGACAAAACTTATAGTAGCAGATATTCAGATTTTGTTACCAGTGGCGGAGTCCCGCAGGGCATCACCACCAGTCATGTAGATTCCGTATAATCGCTACGACCAAGTCGACAACCTTAACCTTAATATGCAAAACTGCAGTTCTAGGTGTTCAGGTTAGGGTTATCTTCCAACTTTTTTTTTCAATGTGCATCGCAGTGCTGGTGACTAAGGCTAATTTAGCATGTGCCACTACACTGTTTAATCATCGTAGGCTCCAGATGAGCACATTCTGGAGTGAGTTTTTAGTGGTCAAGAAGGCATATTAATGGTTCTTGACCACCACTAGAACCCACTTCTACATAAGATAGGACAAACAGTATCATCAAAGATGGTAGCCGTGGCAGAAGGCAGCAGCATTGTCCATCTCAAGCTCTGCCCTCAATGCAGCACTGGGCCCTGTAGGTATTATTGCAGATAATCTGTCTGCCAGCAACTATATGTACCTTGAGGTGACTGCAGGTGATGGTAGGTACCTATAGGAGATTGGGGGTGACTCCATTATTCTATAGGTAACCCTGAGATGCATTCAGAGATAGCACTAGCATGAAACAGCAGGGACATATAGTCATACCCTCTGACTTCTAACTTTATGAAAGATGGACCCCAGTGCCCAGCACTCTAAGACAACCTGCCGGAGATGCCTGGGACTCTATAGCTAAATTCAAGGTCAGATATCAACAATGGTAACACAAAACTCAAGGGTCTTACCACAACTCAACAAAATCACTCAAAATCAAAGTAAATAATTTCAAACTTTTTTTACATTTCTAAGATCCCCTAGTTCTCTAGATATATATTAAAGAAACATTATTTTTATTGATTAAAAATTGAAAAAGTTGTTGTGGATTGAAAATTGTGCCACCTCCTTAATTGTGTGGCTTGAGTAGTTATGTATATTTCAGACCTTGTATGGTGAAAACTTTTCTTTTGTGTAGTCATTTCACCATTCAAGTGTACATCTGATCATGGTGTAAATTTTACAATTTACTTCACACTTTGCCTTTATATTCTCATACTTCCATCAGCAAAAAAAAAACCCGCATCTGATGTATGGGCGTCGCGTCCTGACGCACGCCGCATTTCTCGTGCGCCCGGTGCGCCTGGTGCATCCTGAGTTCCATTGCAACCCCCTGTTGCACCCTATGCGTCATGATGTATGTTGCAACACAACATTGTGCCTGGTGCATCATGTGTCACATAGCAATGTTTTGCAGCGTCAGGACACTACCTGAGATTAGGTCGACCTCCTCATGACCCCTGGATATCTGCATCTCTGTCGCACCTTCTTCCCCATATCCTG